>CAJHQP010009399.1:0-22585 GCA_905132765.1 Moricandia arvensis
GCCTCCTTTCCATTCCCGCACAAGTTTAACTAAAATCAGCAAAATGTGTTATAACAACTTGCACACCCAGGTTTAAATTGAGCAGATGTGAAATATTAGTTCCAGCACAAATTTCAAAAAGCATCCCAAAAGCATGGAATACAGCATTATTCTCAACTAATAAGGAAAAGGAGCATTACGAAAATAAATTATCATTCTCCTTGGGCAAGTGAGAAACCCAAAAGCTAAAGTATATCCGGTAATATGCAATGCTTAACAGACGGAAACTGAAATATGGCCTGTGACTGTGAGGCAGCTTAACATACCTGGGACTAGATTCTTAAGCCCTGCATGGCTCCCTTTTTTTATAGAAATCCATATGTATGTAATGGCATGGTACTTTTTTGGAGTCACGAGTCGTAAATCTCAAAATAACAACATATAATATAATAAGTAAGAATGCTTATGGACTTTGTAATAAACAGATATCATGTGAAATTACTGTTACCAGTTACCACTTCACCAGGATGACATATGATTATCAGACTCCAGATGGAGACTGTCGATTAGCATTTAACAGTGTTAGATTTGAACTAAATACAAATCTAACAAATAGAAGAGCATAATTCTACTTGAAGTTCACCGGCACAAAAATATAGTCCTTCCCAAACATGTCCACCTTCCTTGTCCATTCCGGAACGCGTAGAAAAGCAGCCTTTCGTCAGCTATACTCGATGGATCTTTGTCGAGACAGCAAGTTTACGGAAGAAAAAGCGTTGAAGAAATGTATCTCTGTCTTTCCTCCGCTTGAATCTGTTCTTCAGTAACGTGAATAATAGAACAATACACAAAAAGTAGATGTGATTGTTAATTTTCTAAGTAATAAATGTTAGCATCACAGAAGATTTCAATATGATACAAGAACTGCATAAAGTGAAAATTGTGAATCATGCTGAAGGCCATCAACAAGCTGAGAGATACTAGAGCCAAGTGGTCATTAAATAATGTAAAACAAACAAATAGTTAGCTACAACGAATGGCAAGTCTATACTACGTCAACATTCCCAGCGAGGTTTAAGTTTAAAAGAAAACTTACTTGATATAAAAGTCATGAATGATTGTGTGTCCATTGACAAATGTTTCTGGCCTGCAATATCATCAACATCCCTTTTTGCAATGGAAACTGGGCATCATGGAATCTCCCTTGGAAGATTAACATCCTCAAATGGTTCATCAAAGCTGAAATGACAACAAGGAAAACTCGCAATGAAATGCCACCTCCTAGTTGTCACTCATTTCCTTAGATCACGTATTCGATGTTTAAACTGTCCAATACTTCTGTTGCAAAACTTGCACATTTGCAAGATTAAGTCCCCTGTCCTTCTATTCACAAACTTGGCATATTTACAAACTAATTCTGCCCAAGATGAAAATGACGGGAATGTACATTTTCATATCTACTCAGAGAGGACATAGAACAATAAGTCGTGACTACTTCTCGGAAATTTATACCCCAAAGCAGAAACAGAAATAACATCTGATTCCCAAAGACACAAATATAGTCTTAATAAGATCACTCTTACCGTGGAAAATAACGCTTCTGTTGATGCAAGTTTGTCCCCTGATACTTCCACGTCATCACTACAATAAAGAGCAAAACAGTTATTTGGACAATAAGTCACCAAAAAAGTGTTCAAAATATAAGCTAAAACCAAATATGAGGCCAAGTGCCTCCCTCTTCATAATATGATTGGTCCACAGTTTTCCCTCGTAAGCCTTAGAAGTATTCTTTTATTTGCTTCTGACCCTGAAAGTTTGTTTACTTTATAAACTTAACAGAACTCCAATTTCGTGACTAGATTGAACTGAGAGTCAAAAAATTCCCGATCAAGTGATTTCAGAAAATAATCTTTCTCGTCATCAGAGCATGCAATGATTATTTTCCGAATAAATGGCAGAAAATGTGTTTTCCAATTAGCTTCGTAATGTTAGAAAGCTTTACGCGAATCAGCCCACTCCATACCAGCCGGTATTTCACATTGCAAGCGAGTTATGTCGTTGCTTCTCTGGCCAATTTGTGTTCTTAACTGCAAACTTTAACTCCTCATATCTGGAAACCATAAGAAAGCAATATAAAAGTTAGAAGAGGATCCCCTAGTGTTGGAAACAGAGCTGGGGCTTATAAAGCCACTGTTCGTTTTGCTTAGATAAAAAAACATTCCTCTTATGAATTATTGGCCATCATAAACAACAAACATACAGGAAGGGTCCCTATCCCCTGCCAATATAGAAGCAGCCCACTAGCAGCGGCAGATAAAATAATGTTGCTAATTTGGCCTCAGTTTGAAGAACTGCATGTAACATCTTCACTATATTATCAGTTCACCGTATATAACATTTACTAATTCTATTTAGTTTAAACAAATCAAACTAAAAGCACCGAAAGTAGTATCATAATGTAGCCTCTGCCGCCATGCACGATTTTATAAAGCCTGTCTAAACCTTGTGCAGGTCCAAACCAGTACCAATGGCGTATCAGAGAAAACTACAGGACTTGTGCGAAAAAAGATTCAGGACATGGACAGGAATTTTTCTAGTTAGGCACCATTTCAATGACACCACTTAATTTCAAATAATATACAGTATCATGTGTCTAAGATGACTAAACATTAAATTGTATTGGTATAACTATAACAAGATAACTTGTGCAGGAAAGATTTTTGATAAGCCGGTATGGCGCATTATAAAATAAGTGAAATACGCTGTGGTCTGTTCATATCTTCATGGCATTTCATCCTTTAATAGAAACCGGAATTCTGAGGATGATCAATCAACCTCATGATAATGACCAGAAAAATTGTAAATTTGATCAACATTCAAAACAGATACATGAGCCATAAAGTATCTCTTCAAACTGGAAAGACACAGCATAAAAGAGAAACTCACATTTTGGTACCAATTGTACTGAAACTTAACTATGTCTTCAACTCCAAATTCACAAGAGGTGGCCGCCTCTTTACTATTTTAAGTAACTTCTTTATTTTGATGCCTTGCATGAGAAGATTACCAGAGATCGCAGCAAAGGCCATATCTTAAAGGACAACATACTCTGGAATCATGATAACAGTCGTGCTCTGTCAATCTTGCAAAGAAAAAGTCACTTGACACTGTAAAATCTTACTGTACATCAAAAAAAGCACTAAAAGTCATCCTTAATTAATAAATAAACCAGACTATATCTTATCAACCCAGTCCCATCAGAAGAAACGTTGGCAAAGAAGAATAGCATATTCCAGATCGTCATATAAGCGTTGGCATAAATCTTTGAAGCTCGCAGACAAATAAAGTGCAAAAATTAAAAAACTTGAACTGAAAGGGAAAGTCTGTCACATATAAACCACAATATGAGTTATGAAACGAACAAAGAGCAAGAATCATAGAAACCATGCTTAACGAGATTCTTAACCAGGCTCTGAAGAAAAACGCAGTAAACAAGTTAAAACTAATTAAGGAAAAAGATCACACAGAGAGTAATTAATCACGGTCATACAGGGATGAATGAAGAGAAGAAAGAAATCAATATATTTCTGCACCAGAGAGAAGCCTTAATGCTAAAAAAATTCGGGAAACATACAAGAAACTCATTACTTTTCCATATCACGAAGCAGTGTTCTACCATCCCAATCTTTGAGCCCAATATAATATTGAAATCTCCAGATCCAGTTAGAGTTAGGAGGGCATAAAAGCATTACATCATAAATAAATATTAATGAAAAGACTGTAACATGTACCTCATCACTTTCCGAATCAGAGAAAACGTCACTCACTGCAGATCGTATCACTCAAGACTTCATCAATAGCTACATCATATCAGTTTGCTCCTGCGCAAATGTAATAGTGTTAAAAAGCATCTAAAAGTTTCAAGGCTTCTGCTAATACAAATATAAAAAAAAGCAAACAAGATAGATAACAACACTGGAGAAGAACGAGGGGCGAGTTCCTGGTACTATTAGATAATTTCGGTAAAACTGCCAAAACACAAAAACAATAAAACAAAAAAAAAGTAAAAGAATAGTTAGATAGCACAACACAGAAAAAACAGGAAAACAACCCGGAGTTGAAAATCCTCTTGAGAAGAATTTATTTGAAATTAGTTGCACATTGTCGTAACTTTGATAGAAAACTTGGAAATGATCTTATATCCGACATTGCATAAACTAATCGGTCTTAATTTCATTATACGACTCGGTCTCATAGTCTTTTAGTAATATTCAACCTTTCATCCAAAGTATATGTCCTAAAAAACTCATTTACCATATCAGTTATATCTGACATATGATGCATTTGTGAAGGATAATAACATTTAGTTGTTAGTTTTTATAGGTGATGAAGCTTTGAATTAGCTTCAATGGTTAACTGACAATCACAATATGATTTGTGATGGTGACGAAGCTTTTAGTTAATTTCGAAATGGATTTGGATCCAAATATGGTTATTGCAAAACTTGCCGATAATATCTGCATTATTCAAGCTTTGAATTAATTGATCCAAATATGGTTATTGCAAAACTTGCCGATAATATCTGCATTATTCAAGCTTTGAATTAATTTTGGAATGACTATACGACCACCAGACTCCATGTTGCAAGTCTTGTCAAGTATGTTCCCCCTTTTATATAAGAAACTAGAGTCGGCATGCGCTTCACGCGGGATATTTATATTCGTTGAATTTTCATTTAACATTTATTTTTACGTTGATAGTATATTATGAGTCAACTGTTATTTTGTAGTTTTCTTTTATTTATTGTATCATACCTTTCTAGTGGAAATAGTTATGTGATAATATTCATCTCGTCTTCAGTATGATTGATTATGTTTGATAATACGATTCTTGAAAAAGTTTCAATGGGTATATGTTCATTTTTTTGCCAGTGTAAATATTTTAGTATTCTAATTTTATTTATGATTACTATAATTTGTAAAATCGAGTTGTTTTATTTATTATTTAGAATTTTCTTAGAAATTCTTGTTTTATACGATGCAAAAAAAAACTACCTTAAGCTAGGAAGCATAAAAACTCAATATCAATTATTATTATTAAGAAATATAGATATTTATTTGAGTATATGTTATTATATATGGACACCAATAAAATTATCTGATAACCGATAGTAATTTTAAATGTAAGTGTTATTGATTAGTTATGGAATCTTTATTATATAAGTAATTCTAGGGTAACAATGGACTAAATTTTTTTTATTGATTTTTCGAAAAGATATATTTTAAATTTGTTACATTTTTGTTTGTTTACTATGTAGAAATATTTAAATATCAATTGTTACTATTTAGAGATGTTAAAAATATTATTATTTACATTAAAAATATCAATTTTACTATTTAGAAAAAAAATATATATTTATTTGCATTTGTGTATTTTATTATATTTAGAGGCCAAGTAAACTATTTTATCTTGATAATTCATTATAACTTTAATGTAAGTGTTATTGATTAATTTTTGTAATATAAGCAATTGAATTTATTTATTATTTTCAAAACTTTCATTTTAAATTTGTTAGAATTTTATTTTTTTATTTAATATTTGCTTTTGTATATTTTTAAAATGTTATGTGTTCATGCTACATTCTTAACTATGTTTTATGAGATGAATCTTGAGCTTTGACTCTAAAAGACAGACATATGTAGTGAGTATTGGTGTAGAATAAAGTTTCGAGTTTCTATATAAAACACTTTGGTGTAATTAGCAGAAAATCCCAGTTCTACGTCTCCAATAAAAAGGTATGTATATATATATATATAAAGTTCATTCATGGTCACTGGCCAGAAAAAAAAATCATGGTCACTGAAAGAGAAATCAGGAAACATACATGGCGGCCGCCGTGTCAAATTCAGGTATTTTAATTTATAGCTAGAGTTTCGAAAGTTAAGTTGCAGCTATATACACATGCTTGAATACCATAATTTCTACAACATAAAGATCTAAATGATGATGAAATTTTCTAGCATCTCAATGTTTCACTGAGTTTTTGGCAAAGATCCATATATTAATACAATCCAAGTATAAGGACTCCATGGCTGCCTCCCAAGGTGCTGTTGAGAACGAAATATAATGTTGATTTCACATCTCATAGTCAGAAAGAAGAGAGATTCGATGCTCAAACTTGAGAGTTATATATTAAACAAAATGGAGTTGTGAAACAATGTTAATATGATCATGCTAATGATAGGATCTTAACGCATAATGAGTTACACTACCTCCAAAATGCTAGCTCCTGCCGTACGTTCATCACCACATTACCACCATTCCCCAGATTTCTCTGAACTTTATAAAACGGTGATCCTCCAACTTGAACTTGATAAGAGACAATCATTATTCATCACCATAATGAATAATGAGCATAAACAAAAAATATTAAACCAAAACTATGCATACATGATCATCTTTAACATCATAACCATAAAAAAAGTTTTATCCTCTCAGGGATATGATCAGTATCTCCATCTTTTTTTTTTGGGCAGCCACCTTGTTAGAGCCACTAATATCATTACCAAGCGATATAATTTCTTTTTCTTCTTCACTAACTATCTTTTAATTGATTCTACTAAAGGTTTACTTTTTATTTTTCAACTTACTCACCTCAACTCGTCCTTGGCCTCCTCCTCTTCACGGCTGCTTTTGTTACTCCGCTGGAATACATGTTGTCATTACTCTTACTCTATTTCTTGTTTGTAGGCTGATTCAGAGCTACAACGTCAGTAACACAGCAGCAACGACGGACTCTATGGCGAAGATCCGGCATATCTCAGACTCTATGCAATTGAGACATGATAGCAAGAGCCTGATCATTATAGTCCTCCTCCGAAAATGATGGTCTGGCTCATGTCAAATTTGGAAAGCTATGTGATATAGAACCGGAGATTGATTGTCTCATGAGAGTATAAATTTGGGAATTTAGGGTTCACAGGTTTGGTTGCGGTGAGGATGAGGGTTATGAGACGAAGCTTACCTTTTTATAGCTAGAGAGCTACCCCTTCAGAAGAGGTAAATGCATTGAATCAGTAAGCGTGGTTGAACTGGGTCTAGGGAGTTAAGAAGGTGTAAATAGCGTTGAATCAGTGCATCTCGTAAGCATTCAGAGGATGAGAACGAAATATGAAACGGCGCACGATGATTCGTATCACTCAACCTTCATAAACTCCATTACTGGTTTTCTCAAAAAAGAAAAAAACTCCATTTGATGGTTTAGATCAAAAGATACCGAAGAAGATGAACCCTTATTTTTTATGTTTTAAGGAAGAATACATTGGGTCTCTCTTTATCGGGTTGTTGATTGATTTTAAGGAAGAACACATTAGTCTCTCTTTATCGGGCTGTAATTATGATTGATAACTTAATAATGAAAGAAGAGCCCAGTAAGTATAAGACAAAGCCCATTCAAATTGTAAACCAAACAAAACTCGGTAAAGAAGGGACATGTGTCATTCTAAGAACATCCTATTTGATGACGTGACATAACCAGTAAACTGTACTTTATAGTAATAGATAATGTACATACGATCTTTAATATAATCGTTAATATAAACCCCTATTTAATACTCCCTCCGTTTCATATTAAGTGTCGTTTTAGAGAATATTTAAGCTATGTTAAGCTATTTAATTTGCTTAGAGAATATTTTTAATCAAAGATTTGCATAAAGTTATTCTAAGACCGTCACATAAGTAATTAAAAATATTATGTGCTGACATCTCAGTAAATTAATATAAAATTGAGATTACATATTTTTAAAAGATGGAGATATGTAAAACCCGAATCTAATCTATTAAAATAGAAGCCACAACTCTGTTTTATGTGTGATATTTTAAATAGACCATTCTTAGAAAGTTACTACATTATTTTTTTTGTATTTTCATAACAAAATCTTAACAACATATTTAATTATCTTTTTATTTTATCAAAATATATTAGATATGCATAATTTCAAAAAAAATTTATTCCATCAATATATAACTATATTTGCATATACCCATTTATAATCTACTTAATAGTAATAAAATTTCATTATTTTAGAGTTAATACTTGTAATATGACTAATAATAATAATAATAACGTTTATTTATGAAAATACAATAATGTTAAAATTTTACCATGCAAATAATAAAATCGAATAAAATATCAAAAATCCTAACATATTGTATTTGCATAATAAATGTTTATAATTAATTATTTATACATTATATATGTATCATTATTAAAATATTGGCATAATAACTATCTACATAAATGTTATTATTATTATTATTATTAACTATTTTATGCATTATGCAAATCTAAGAAAAAAATTATAATATATAATTTGCTTCCATGTGAATTTTAAATTTAAAATTAAAAAGTATGTAATGATATTGTTACATAATAATATTTTTAAATAATTTTTATTACAAAAATACAAAATTTATAGTAACAATATATAAACCACGTAAATATATCTATTATAGAAATTATATAATATATAACACTAAATTACATATTGATAAAATTTGTTATATAAACTAAAATATTTGGCATAGAAGTAAAAAATCTCGCACGGGTCAAAACACAATCCAGCCCTAATACGTATCCGAGGCCTAGTGATATTATGAAATCGATGGAGTTGAAGCAGTGATCGAACCAGAGGTATTTATCGGCTCCCGTCATACCGGACCGGTTAAAACCCTTTTTCATTTCCAGGCCTTTCATTCCTTTGACCTTTTATCTTTACACTCTCCGTCTCCCTTTCTTTTCTTTAATTGTGATTCTCAATTTCGCTCTTGTCTCGAATTTTCACTATGCTAAGATGGAGAAGTCTCCTGTCTCTGAAAAGCTCATTTTCATCATCTTTGGCGGCTTCGAAAACCATTCTCGCTCCATTTCATTCGACGAGTGTTTTGTCTGAGAAATCGAGGAAACACTTCGGTTCCGTAAGATCTTATCTCAATTGTCGAATCTGGGCGTTCTCAGAAACTGTAATTAGATGTTTAATGTTTTTAGATTCTTTATTTTTTTCGCAGGATAGAGCTTCCAAGGGTGCGTTCAACTTCTGAATCTTCAAAGGTATGAGTGAAAATTTGTCAAACTGTTAACTATGATTTGATGCAATGATCGGATGATTTTTTTTTTCATGTAGCTAACATAATGGGTTTTGCAAAAAATTTTAATCTTTCGTTTGAGGAGATGGATGCTGTTTTGTAGTAAAATGCAATTTGCATTGATAAGTTTATGATAAAAAAAACGTGGCATGCCTTGTTTGTGTGTTTATGTTCATTTTGTTTTGTACTCATAAGAAAGAAAAGCTGTCCTCTAAATGTTGATCCCAGAACTCGTCCGTAAGGTTCACATGTACAGTAAAGGAGAAGGGGCGTCGCACTGGTGCTAAGAAGACTCTAGACAATCTTCTATTCCACAGGGGACTTAACGATCCGCTTCATGTGAATTTTTCTTACTTTTCTTTTAATATACATATCTTAATGATTTTGTACATTAGTGTGGTCTGTGTCACATAACGGTCTGTTTTTTAGTGTGTATTCTCAAGCTTGTCTTGTCTTATAACGTAGAATGAGTGGCACTTTGGTCCCAATCCGCTTATCCGAGATAGGCATATGAAGAAAAAGTCTCCACCTGGCCGGGGAAAGAAGCTCGTGATAAGAAAACAAAACGTGAGTTGCTTCCTTCTCTTCTTCTTATTAGTATCTCACAATCCTTTTTGTTTTTTTTTGGGATAAATTAGGATGGCACAGAGAAGGAAACACCGATGATGACTTTGACGCTGATGCTACTAATAAATTTGAGAACAAATGGAAAGAAGCCTGGACAAACCAATCTGGCAAGTCCTCGTATTCTAGAAACTCGACATCGGGATTTCAATGGAGAGAAGGCTGGAGCTGGACAACTCAGTCTCAAAAGAGCAAAACCTGGAACAATGAGTCTTGTGATGAGCCTTTGATGGTTGGGTCTCAGTCTGATAGGAAGGTTCTGGGTCTACCTCTAGCTGGTCCTCTCAAACTAGAAGATGTTAAGAACGCGTAAGTCTTCCAATTGATTCTGATTATTGTCAAAATCTAACAAGAGTATTCATTCACTAAAGTCGTTCCTTGTTGTTGCAGCTACCATTCATTAGCTCGGAAATGGCATCCGGATATGCACCAGGGGCCTTCTCAGGTATGCTTTCGAACAAAGATTGGGATTTGATTCTGGTTTTCTGAAGTTATTTTGTGACATAACAATGTGGTGGAAATCGCAGGCAGCAGCTCAAGAGAAGTTTAAGCTCTGCGTTGATGCATACGAGTCTCTCTGTTCCGCACTCTCTTGACGTCTACACAAAGGCATTGATACATCATTCTTTGGTAGGAACTAGAGTTTTGAAGTTGCTATGAATTTGATTTATGAGAGAATCCATGCGTCTCTCCAACCTTTTCAGCATTTTGATAACAAAAAAACAATAATACTCACTCCGTTTCATATTAAGTACAGAATAAGTGTCGTTTTCAGTTTTAATGCAAAATTTATTAATTTCATTCAACAATTTATTTTTCTATTGGTTGAAATATGATTATGTATATGGGTAATTATGTTTTTATATAGAAAATATATAAAATTAATTGTTTCTTTAACGTCTGTGCCTAAATCTAAAATAACACTTTATAATGAAACAGAGGGAATATATAAAATTGATTTATGTTCAGGCACATCTTTAAGTGATAAAGACAATAATAACTTGAGAAAATGGGTAACATTAAAGTGTCAGTTTCAAATCTAACTTTTTTCTATCTTATCTTTGTTATTTTAGTGTCTATTTTAATACAAGGGTTAACACCGCATTCAAACTTTGTATTAGCTAGCAAATGTGGAAGTCACCAAAACCCACAGAGGCAACGTCACACTGGTGGAATAGCAAAGGTTCCTCCAAGTGACCTGTGAATAGTGTCTGCATCCTGCGTTGGTTAGTATTTCTGGAATGGGACATGCCACCAGAAATGACGATTTCTGTTGCAAGACAGAAGAGTATTATAATGAGATAAAATTTGTTGCAGCTAGGAAAGTTACAAGTTACCTATGCCTTCCCGGACTGAGAGATTGGGTCTTATAATGTCCTTTGACTAATGAGGAAAATGTCTCCAAGGTAAAGATGATTAGTGGGGACATAAACACAGCAGAGCTCCTCTCCGCCAGCACGGCTTCGAAGAACCACAGTGGATGTAATGAAACCAAAAGCGTATTCTCCCATGTGAGGATGTCTGATTATTGCTACCTCCTTGAATGCACCTGAGCTTTGTTCTGATTCCAAAAAGAGAAGGTTAAGGTTTAGGTAAGATTATAAAAAAAAAGGTTACGTGTTTATACCAGGTGAGATAGCTCCACTGATTTGTTTAGAAGCGGAGTAGATGTAGCTGATGAGAGGCATTTTCTTGATAAACCATTCTCCAATGCTGAGAAGTGAAGCTCCAAGCCATGAGGACATGAACACACCAACCAGGAAGATGAATGTGATGGATGTAACAAACCCAAGACCGAACATGTTGATTCCGAGATGGGTATAGATTGGGGAGAAGAAACGCGTCAACGAAATGATTGAACCACCATGTGAAGTAGAATGTGACGGCTATTGGAAGAAAGAATGACACTGTATTCCATCAAATGTAATGTAATCAAGTAACATGAAGCAACAAATGTAAGTAAGGGAGATTAGGTACCATCCGGTCATGAACTTTTTGGAGGCCCAGCTTCGGATGACTTTGTAAATCGCCTGTTTGTTTTGTACATAATAACTTAACACACTATTTGATCATAACAAGCGAATTTAGAGAAACTATATGTAGTCCTTGTTATGTATAGTGATCCGCAAGAGAGATTAGGAAAATGAAAAAAAATAAAAAAAGAGGACCTCTCTTCCGGCAACGTGAATCGGAGAAGCAAGAGGAGACGGCGGGACAGAGAGAACGACCTCGCCAGGAGAAGCTTCCGGATTTATGCATCGGAATCAACCGCTCCAGATCTCTCTCCCTCGTTTCCATCTCTCTATCTTTTGTCTCTACCCCGAACTCTCAGTTTATTGGTACCCAATCTCTCTCTCTCTCTGAATCGCTTCTCGAGCTCCGATGTTTTTTCTCCGGCTTGTGTGTGAGCAAACGAACTGCTAAGCATGCTTTTTGCTGTTATGGAGATGCTGCTACATTGTGGGTCTTTATTGGTCATATTGGGCTTCATAATAAAGCCTAATATCGAAACGATGGCAGAGACGATTCCACTGGTGATTTGGTTTTAGACCTCCTACGTCCTTGGCTTCCACAAATAATCATATACACAAACTAGTATTTTTTTTCTGGACTGTAAAACTTGTTTAAATTAATTTTTTTTAATCGTGTTCTATAAAAAGAAGATGTCAACTTCTACGAAAAATGATATGGTAAAACTGAATTCAGATTAAACAAGTTATTCTACTTCTATAGAATTAATAATTTATTTTTAAATAGAATTCTAAACACAAGGAAAGGCAAAGTCCACAATTCTAAGGTAGTTACATTTATTTTGATTGAAGCTTCTACTTTTATGATAAATTCTAAAGTTCTAAGAATACGAAATCTAGACATAACTCAAATTTGATATCCCGAATCCGTACCCAACCCGATCCGAATAAACCCAAATGGATACCGAACTTGAATAGGTAATACCTGAACCCGAATGGATATCCAAAGATAATCGAACATATGTATAATTGACCATATATTTTCTAGTTTAGTTCTCTTATTTTTTCTAAAAATATTTATATTGATGTTACACGTGACTTAAGATAAAATTATATATATATAATTTCAGAAAAAGTGATTTACTACCCACGTGAAATGTATGTCAAGTTCTTATTTCGTGCATTAACAAAAGTTGCATCCAAAAAATTCAAAAAGAACAATCAAGTTAGTGGTTTTTTGTTCTTAATTTTTTTTTGTCTCCAACCTATTAATCTTCCTATTAAAAAATAAAAATCAGTTAAGTTAAAGATATTTTTAAATACAAGAAATTCAAGAATGAATAATTTGATTTTTTCCAAAATCTAAATATTTTAACTCGGTCTGAAATAACCGAACCCAAACTAAAAATACCTGAACCGATCCGACGTGTAAAAAAACTCGAACATGTATTAAACCCCTATACCAAAATATCCAAAAATCTGAAATACCCAATCCAAATCCGAACACCCACCCCTATATGGCATAATCTTCATATGGATTAGTTGTATGTTCTCTACACAGTGTAAAATGTACATTCTCTAGATAAGATATAACCAAAAATTTTGTTAAAAAATATTCTAAAATGTATTTCAACAATTTTCTTGTCAAAAATAATAACAAAAATAAAAAGTAATTTTAAAGTAATTTAATTGTTTTAATTGTCAAATATTTAAATTTATTTATTTTTATATATATCCATTTAATTATCTAAAGTAATTTAATATTTATTTAAAAATTAAAAATAATTATTTAAAGTAATCTAATTGTTATTTAAAGTAATTTAGTTGTCAAAATTTTGGGGGCTTTTTGTTTTCTGTTGTTAATTGTGTTTACTTAAATTTTAAAATTTAAAGTAATTAGAAATTGTATTTAATTTCATTAATCAAGAGATAATTTTGGGATTATGAAAAAAATTATACTATAGGAACAAAACTAAGATTGATTTTATACTAAGAGACAAAGATACTAAATTTTTGGTCTATTTTTGAAAAATTTTCTAAATTAAATTCGATTCGTCCCATGTTTAAAAATTCGGCCAGATTGGACTGATTGTACGACGTTAAAACGCTCGACGGCATAGCTCTATCACAACTTTGTGATCTTTTTATAATCTGGAAAAAAACTCGAAAGCAAAAAAAAAGCTATTTAAAGATAAAAAAGAACAATGTTTCTAATCCTAGACCTATCTTATTTCTTGGCCCGCTAACCCGCATGTTGGGTCTTTTTTTTCAAAAATCCGATCCGCGTAAATTTGCAAAGAAAATTTTTTATATCCACATCCGCCCCGCTAAAATATGCGGGTAACCTACAAAACTGTGAGTATTATTAAATATAATAAACAAATTAATTATATATTAATTATTTTTAATAAAATAATATAAATAATATATTTATAATTGAAACATGTACATATTTGTAATATTTTATATAATTTGTTAGTATTTTTTTTTAATTTGATAACTTGTTAGGTCCGGATTGGTTGTAAGAATAGCGCATAGCAAGTTTCCAAACACAAGTACTAAGAAATGGGGATGACACATTGAGAGGGTTTTCGTACCAAATTTAGGGGGAATTTGAAGTTTGGTAGCTACTTCCAAATTTTTATGTTTTGTGGCATTTTACCCGATACCCGAAACCTAACTAAAACCCGGTTTGAAAAATTCAAACTTGAACCCGATCCGATCTATGAAAATATCCAAACGGATATTAAGTTGAAGAAGATTGGATACCCGAACCCGAACGAGTAATACCTGATACCCAAATGGATACCTGAAATATCTGAAATATATATAATAACCCTAAATACTCTAATAGTTTAGACTCATTTATTTTCTCTTCATAGCTCATAATAAACCTAACCATCTCTTCGCCGTGGATTTTATGGTTCCGTATTTAATATCTCCACACCTTTCAATTTTATTGAAGATTACACAATTTTCTAAAGTTGATTTGGTAAATTATTGTTCTTTACCTTTGAGTATTTAATGTCCTACTCTTTGGTTAACAACCCATTTTGGTTATTTATTTACTTAATATTGTTTTATCTTACAACATACACATTTCTATTTGATTCAGATTTTTTATGTTCATTTCAATCTTGTTTTTTAAGTAACTTTAAATAATTGCACCCGACCTGAATTACCGATCCTGAACTTCAAATACCCGAATCCGATCCGAAGTCTGAAAATATCTGAACATGTTTTATACCTCTATACTAAAATACCCGAAAATATGAAATATCCAATCCAAACCCGAATGGGTATCCGAACGCACCCCTAGTGTGTACCCACTAAGTCTTATGAAGATAATCTCACACGGATCTCAAATAAAAAGAGGAGTCACGACCACAACCATATTAGCAGTCCATTACTAGACCATCTTTTTAAATCCTTTTTATAAGGGTAAACAACATATTTCCACACCAAAAATATCATATAATAATAGTTGCACACAATCTTTCAATATCTTCCTAATTCCAGATATTAGAAGTATTAAAACCTATTTTAAGATCGAAACTCATATATCCACAAATAAAGATTTGGTTTTAATGGTTTGAATGTAAACCGATACCGAATTAGTATGTTATGGACCGAAGCTAAAACTCGACCCAACCTGAGATTCAAATACAAACCCGAACCAACATCCGAATCAAACTTTGGTAAATTTTAAAAATTAGATTGTATCGAGTCAATGAGGCTAGCCATTGCTTTTGTATAAAAATTTTGAGTAATAAACCAATATAAATCGAATTGTACAGATTTTTGTTCATACTTAATACATTATGGAGATATGAGTTTCGATCTTTCGGATTGTGTAAAAATAGGTTTTAAAATTTCTAATATGTGAAATTAGGAAAAGTGTGAAAATATTATATGCAACTCTTACTATATAATATTTTTGGTGTAGAAAGGTCGTTTACCTTTTTTGTAATAACTAAACCTATCGCTTTAAATTGAACAAATGACCCGAAAGGCACACTACCGTGGATATGCTATCTATTTAAATTTTTGCGCTTTCCCTAAATTTTGTAAACGCTTACCCTCATCTCGTTTGTAGCTTGTACACGGCAGTGTTGTATTCCGAAAGGTTTCGTGAAGCTTTCACTGAAGATCTAATGAAAGTCATGCTTCCTCTACAGGTTAATCTGATCTTCAAGCTTCTTCTTATGTTTGTTATCTCGATTACAGTTCTCTAATTATGATTTATGTCCTCGTGTATTAGATCTACCATGTGATCTAATTGGGAGGCTTCCTCAGACGTTGAGAATTGGTGGATCGGTAACATTGTTGTGCTTGGAAGCATGATATAATTGAGAGTGGTCCTTTATGGATGCTGAGGCTTGATGTGTGCGTTAGGATGTAGAAGATTCAACTTCATCTTCCGACCTTTGCCATGGCAGGTCAAAAACTGATCCTCAATAAATTAAAATATTTTGTGGTTTGGAGAAGATTCAGCAGGGGTGATTTTTGTTTATCTCGGGTTCTCCTCTCCTTGTGTGCGATTCTTGCTCTCGCTTTCACACACCTTTCTCCTTAGAGCACCCTAATGGGGGGAGGGGGGGGGGGAGGTTATAGTTCGAGGTTCTCAAAATACATATATGTGTATTATATCTATATTAATATTTAATTGTGAGGTTATTAACTTTACGGGAAACCCAACCCAAATTTTTTTTACATAAATACTTTGGGTTGAATTTCCCGTAAAGTTAAGAATCTCACAATTAAATATTAATATATACATACAAATGTATGTATTTTGAAAACTCTTAGAGGTAGCAGTATTGATGCTATATTTGCACAATTTTAAAATGATCAAATGTTTAGAAACATATGGGTTATCTATATCTATAAGTGAATATATATTGTTCTTACGCGCACACTTTTTTGTTCTTGAATATTGTAAGTTGTGATGTATAGCTGTGAAACTGATAACTAAGTTTCTGTAATTCAAAATTGGTGTTGAGAATTCTGGGTCTTGGTAGACAAAAAGTGTAGATGCTGTGAGGTTTGGTCAAGCCCATCAGGCGTGTTCAACTTGGGGCCAACTTGCACAAATTATACGCAGATAAAATATGGGTCTAATCGATGAATATGTTAAGTATTGATATAAAAAGAAGGAAAGGTCACGACATGTGTCTCTAAGCCAAACCTCTGGGAGGCAGAAGCCTCAAGCTTCTGGAGAGGGCTTCCATGGCGTCTTTTAGAGAGATAGAGTAAGCCAAAGATAAATATATATTGTGTTTTACCGAACAGAGAGAGACTGAATGATCTTGTAAACCACATCGGAGGTGTTTTCGATATTTCATAGTGAATGTTGTGGATCCTAGATCCACCCAGGTGTAGCGGTGCGGCCGTGGACTGGGTGAAAAATTAATGAGTCATGAACAAGAATGAATAGGTAAAGGGACAAGGGAATAAGAGTGATTGATACCCAAACACTTGGTATGAGAACTCAAATTTTGTAACAAGTGGTATCAGAGCACATGCTCGACGATTTAAGGATCCTATGAAGAATTATCAATGTGTTGAAGCTTTCAAATGAGACAGAAAAAAAATCGAGGTTTAATGGAAGCTTGTGGTCACGTGGTTCTACACATGTGGAAATCTGATTAGGGGAAAAATCAAAGGATAGACCGATATCAAGATCAGGTGAAAGAGGTTTTAGGTTTACAAGAGAAGAAGGAAAATTGTTGGACGTTCTTCGCTACAGATGCACAAGTTTATGGAGGAAGGATTCATGAGTCAATTGAATCAGTTGAGATGATTACTAGTTATGAAATCAGGGTTTTCTCTAAAGTTCTCGAAAGGTGCAAGAATCTGCTACTATGTGAGAAGAACTTCAGGTTACTCACAAGATTAGATGTTTGTAAGCTGCTAGCATAAAAAAAGAGAGCTTTCAGAGATGTCTTCGATCTGCAGTCACAAGGCGTGTGTGACTATATGCATTGGAGTTTCGGGTTTCTTCATGTTCTACAAGTTATTGGAACTGAAAGCATAATGGAACACAAGGGGTTTTTGCACTGGTTTTGTATGGGATTGTCTAAAGATTCAGTGAGGGATTTCAAAGTATTCTTGGGTTTAATCTACTTGGTATATCAGTCGCAGGTGGTGTTCTATTCTATGTGGTTATTTCAGTTTAGTATGTCATAAAATTCTTAGAACTAGGGGACGCCTTAGAACCTTGAATGATATGAGTCTTTCATGGTTGTTTGAGTATCAATATGGTATTCTTTAGTCAGCGTGAAAGAGGTTGCGGAATGGTTGAAGTAAATCGACTGATGCGAGGTTCGTTTTAGGTGTGATTATGGGGAGTCTACAGTTGAGTAGATGTTCAAAGAACAAGATACTACAAGGCTCTTATTTTCAGAGGGAATGCAGTGTGGTTTTCTAAGCAGATTTGTGTTTGGCGCAACACATATTAATTCTGCTGGTATGAATATGCAGAGCTAGGAGTTATTTGCTCGAGGCGGAGTTCGGCTGAACAGGTGGCGGTTCAAATAGAGACTGATTCAGGATGGAAACATGTATGTTTGGGTTTTCTGCATGGCATTTCAGTAGTATTTGTTTTGGCTTCTCATGACATATAGGGGAGACAAATGGGTCTACAGGGTATCAAAGTTACAGATGTAATGATTTACTTGAGCAGAGGTTGAGCAGAGATTCTTTGCGTCGAAAGTCTTCTTAGCTAGTGGAGCTAAGCGGCGTGTTTTTGTTGTCAATAATTGCGGTTCAGAGTGATATTCAAGATAAGGTGTTCATTCAGGTTATTACAAAGAAATTCTCAGAAAGTTGGTGTTTATAGGCTGTTTGAGGTGGTTAGGATTGAGTAAAAGCGCTTCTGGTTTGAGGCAGTGGTGATTTAGCTTCCACAAAAGCTTTAAGTTAGCATCGACATCAGCTGGAAAATTCTGTAGAAGACGAATCAGTCGATTTATAGTCACAATCACATCATTATTTTTCAAGTGTAACAAACCAGGAATGATGCTGAAAGATAGACAACATCAGGGAAAGAATCAGATGGCGTTTGTTTTGTGGTAGACAAAGACGACATCAAAGACAGAGGAAGAAACGTTCACGGAGGAGGATCCAAATGAATCTGATGGTTTCTAGGTGATGAAATTATGATGAGAGACTTGCAAGGAATGCAATGGTGTTTGCGGAATGGAAAGATCCATTTAGACTGAAGTAAGAATAGCTTCGCAGATGGGGGGTGTTCGTGATCAGTGCTAGAGATTGATTTGAGTAGTATGGGATGGAGGATATCTCAAGTTAAAAACATATTCATATTAAGTCAAAGCTAGAATTAAGGAGATGGAATCCAAGGTCATCAATCTCTTAGGAACTGGAGTTTTCTAGATCACAAGGAATGAAGGTTATCTTTGCAAAAGATGATCAACGGGTCTTTCAGCTGCACAGGTTGGTTGTCGTGTGACAACAATGTGACGAAATAGAGGTGATTCTATTTTAGGTCGATTCGAGTCAAGTCTCGTGGGCGCATGAGAAGCAAGGTTTCTAGCTGATTAGAAGAAAGCCAAAGAAGAGTCACTAATTTAGTGTGGCTAAAATAGGTTGTACCTCTACGAAGAAGAAACTACAGCAAGGGAAATGTTGTGTAAAAGCCTACACAAGTATATGTTGGAGCAAATGGTTATTTGTGGTAACAACATGTAGCAGCTTTAGTGAGGTCGTGTGAGTGACAAGATAAACCTAAGGGAAAAGGTAATTCAAGATTAGACTTAGCTTGAAGATTCTGGTCAAAGGCAGAGGAAAATGCGTAGGCAGAATCAGGTTGAACAGGTTGTTACGATTGATTGTAATCCTGAGAATGAAGGGTATGAAACAACAGTCATCAACAAGAGTTCAAGAAGCAGAAATTTGCTACAACAACTAGCAGAAGCGTGTGTGAGTTATACTTTAAAGGAATTGTCATGGATGTATGAGTCAAAAATTCCAGAGGAATAGACTCAAATGAAGTAGGGACCTTTGGTCTGGTGTCACGACCACATGTGTCAAGGTGGAGCTTTTGGACAAAAATTGAAGCTCACAAGCAAAAACAGAAATTGCTGACTGACAAGGTCGGAACTTCATACTTAAACATGTCATGGTTCAAGTATAGTTACAGCTGGAGAAACTCGTCATGGGCTCCATTTTGACACCAGAGAAGATTTAAGGGAGTATCTCAGGAGCAACACAGGCTTGGATGATGTGAGATATGCTTAAAAAGCCGACATGAACCACGAAAAGTTGTAGGAAATTTGTTATTCCCAGAGACATGGAACTTCTAAAAGTTATTTGATTCAGGTGGGGCCACTAAGGTTATATGAGGACTGATGCATCATGGATATATATAATCTGATTCCAGGTGGGATTGAATCACTGGTTTTCTATTTTGAAGATGTCTTGATTGGTTCAGCTGAAGGGTAAGAGTTTCGGTTAGCAACTAGGTCAGCTCAAGGGAGTAAGAGATGAAGGGAACTCGTTTTCATGATAAGAGGGTATTGTGGATATGTTCAGAGTGTCAAGGCCAGAAGTGTCAAGATCAGTTAACAAGTACAAGGCGCATCATAAGGATTTTGTAAGAGGAGTCTTACATAAGCTAACTTTTTAGGTGAGACAAGTAAATCGGCATATGTATCACGAGTACACTGCAGTGAAGTTGGTACAGAGAATCCGAGTATGATGCAAGAGGAAACATGGTGAAGTACTTAAGTAAATTGAAGTATTGAGCTGTGAAAATGAAGAATGGTGAGATGAAACAAAGTAGGAAACTGTTAGAAGACATTGCACGGGTTCCACGGAATTGTCTTACAGTTTGTCCATCTCATGAAGGGTAAGACTTGTTCTCAACAAGCAGGCTCATATCAAGCTCAAGTCATGGAACTGAAAGAAGCTTCTTGAAGGTCTAAATGCAAGGAAAAACTGATTGCATTTAATGAAAGGAACATTATGGAGTTCTGGATATATGTTCACATCACAGGTGAATACTAGGTACGTTTTCTAAGGAAAGTCCACCAGCTAATGGCCAGATAATCATTATTGGTCAGATACTCATTAGGCTAATGGCGAGTTCAATGACTAACATGCATGTTCAAGTCGTTGATGGTGATGGCACAGGTTTTTTGGGGTTTTTTTGGAGACTTCTCAATACAAGATGGGTATTGAATTAATGGATTCACAGCTGAGTAAAGCGGGATATCAAGGAGTCTAAATAAGATATCATACGTAGTTCGTGAAGGAGAGCCAAGGCATATCACGGTTTAGATGGTATGAGACTCTGTTCATCAACTAGCAGTGGGTCTAATCTGTTAGTGGAGGTTCTGTTGTTGCATAACAATTTGATCAGATGGTGAGGGCAAAGATATTTGTGTCCGATAGTCTTACTAATCATGTGGTTTTAAGCGGTGTGTCCTGCTAAGTGTGCAGCGGTATAAAGTGAAGGCTCCAAGTGCGGTTTGTTCAAGTAAATTAAGGGTAATTCAAAGACTGTTTCAGAGATATGGAGCATGAGTGACTTCAAGGCTTTGCGGTTTATTCAAGGAGAATTATGTGGAAGCAATTTTTGTTAACAACATGAAAGGTGAACCAAGGTTGTGTCGAAAGTCTGTCCAGCATTGATGGTTGGATGACGTGTCTTATTCGGAGTAACAACAGTACAGAAGATGTTCAAGATTGATATGTTTAAGCAAAGGTCGAATCAAGGATTATTCCAGTGTGGGGCATGTATGATTTTGAGGTAGCTACACAGAATTCATTTAAGTAGATTCAAGGCTCAGTTCACATGAGTGGAATCCGAAAGGCCAAGGAGGAAATCAACTTGCAGAAGATGTTCAGGTTTCTATTCAAGCACTTGAACATTTCGTGATTTTGACAGCAAGGTTTGTGTTGTTGATAGGTCACGGACAGTATACCAGGGAAACAAGATATGAAGAAACACGACATCAGTGAGGAGTTGAGCTGACACTTGGAGTGTAGAATTTGGATTCACAACTCAAGACAATAGGTGGAGGTAATGGAAATTCAGAATGGTAATGGGATTTTCACATACCCTTCATCAAGCGTGTTTTCTATTTTCATTGATGGGATAAGTGAATTTAAGTGTTTAATCTACTTAAATTATTGTGGTGTATAAGTGTAAGCTTATGCAGGTTTAAAAAAGATCATGGAGGAACTTCAAGCTTGGCTCAAGGTGGAGCTGAGAGAAGTGAGATGAGATAAGAGAAGACAGGGAGATGAAGAAGATAAGCAGGTTTTCTCAAGCATCAGGAGGTGTCGGCACAAAAGAAAGGTTATGGACTTGGACCAAACATGTGGAGTTTTGTGACGGTTTTGGTCAAGCCATCAGACGTGTTCAACTTGGGCCGGCTTTCAAAAGTTACGTGCAGAAAAACTTATGGTCCTAATCGATGAATTCCATTAGGTTAAGTGTTGACATAAAAAGAAGGAGAGGTCACTGCATGTGCCTCTAAGCCAAGCCTCTGGGAGGCAGAAGTCTGAAGCTTCTAGAGAGGGCTTCCATGGCGTCTCTCGGAGAAATAGAGTAAGCTAGAGATAAATATGTATCTTTATTCTACCTGTGCCATGTTATTCTCTTGTACTCTCTTTGTACTCTCTAGGGTATTTAACCGAACAAAGAGAGAGACTTCATAGTGGATGTTGTACACCAAATCAGAGTTGTATTTCCGCTGGTATGTTGTGGATCTAGATGCCACGAATGATGAGCGGTGCGGCCGTGACTGGTGATAACATTTTTTGAGTCATGAAACAAGATAGAATCGTATGAGTAAGTCAGTACATATTGGAATTAAATTTTATCGGAGCGATCTGATACC
>CAJHQP010009400.1:0-22585 GCA_905132765.1 Moricandia arvensis
TTTAGTATTTAGTTTACTATTTTTTCAGAGGGGTAAAACTTATCCAAAATGATCAAAAACATCAAAAATCCTAAATAGACAAACAAATGTTGAGAGTGTCCATTTTTTCCAAACTTTTTTTTAAATTATTCATGAAATTATTTAACTTTTTATCTAAGTTTGTTACTTTAATAAAGATCTATACAGCAAAATCTATTTTCGTAAATCTACTTACAATATTGTGTACATTGTGCAATTGGAGCGTATAAGAGATATTTCTATACACACCCTACTTTTGTGGAAAGCTAAAGCGATGAAGTTATGCATTTTCCCTTAACTAGAGTCGATATAAACAATACCGTGTATACAAACTACTTGTCCCCTTTGGCATATTTTATATGCTATTGCACTAATATAATAGATTTCTTTAACAAAGATTTTATGCCTACTTGGTTTGATTAGATTCTGTTGAGACCAAATTGTTAGGTATTGGTTTGCTAAAATATGTACAAGAAACAGAGGACTCGTAGTCAACTCGAGTTTATGTGAGAGAAGCTCTCTTCTTTTATTCAATCTAACATACTCATCTCACACTTTCCACACTCATTCATCTATTATCCCAAAACATAAATTCATCAAGAAAACGGATCAACATATATGAACAGAGGAAACAAATAACATAAAAAAGCCACATATTTTGTTTCCCATCCAACTTAATTATTTTAAAACCTTTTTATAAATTTGGCACCAAAATCTGCCAAACCTTAACTTGAGAGTCAAGTCCTCCACTGTAAATGTGATAAGAAGCCTCAGATTGTTTACCGGAATCACGAATGGCTCCTGTTAAGCATTTAACTGGTCCTGTATGCCCCTCCAAGACACCCAAGCACGAATAATCCGATGAACATTTCCACAGCCTCACTGTCTTATCTGCCGAGCCACTACAGACTATATCAGAAACAACCGCAAGGCAAAGAACAGACTCTGTGTGACCTCTTAGCACTCCAGCAACAGCAATGTTTCCACCTTCGTCGTTTCTTTCCCACACCAATATTGACCCGTCAGATCCACCTGAATACAAAACCTTATAACTGCTTAACGCCAATGCGTTTATACCCGAACCATGCTCTGACAATGTTGCAACCAAATAATGTTTCTTCTTTTTCTGTTTCTCCTCATCCAGGTTCTTCCTCCACACTTTAATTTTCCGGTCAGAAGATCCCGTGTATATATCTCCATCCTCAGACACTTCAACAGCATTGACTGCATCGTCGTGGGCGTTCGTGATGGACTCTAGGCATTTAAAATCGGTGGTTCGCCAGATCTTGACCGTTCGGTCCCATGAGACAGAATAGAGTAGTGTTCCATCTCTTGATAAGGCTAAACCCGAAACCGCGTCTACATGGTGAACCCAAGAAGCTTTCTTGTGCCTCCTTATTTGGACTTGGTTGTTAGGCATCAAAAACTTTGCCAAACGGTCACTCATCGTTGGCATCGTTGCTAAATGCATGTACTTTTTATTATTACTCGCTTCTGATTCAACGACGTCGTTTATCTTCCAGACACGTATCTTGTGATCTTGATGTGCTGTGAAGAGTTTATCAGCCAAGATTACCAACGACTTCACTGCTCCTCTTTCTCCTGTTATCACATCGCTGTTGCTTGACGCTTCGGCTAATGTTTCCAACGTGCTTGAATTCCACAATCTTACAACCCCGTCGTTGGAGCCTGTGTAAAGTCTCTTTCCTGCAAGGGTTAGTGACGATATGTAAGAGGATGTGTGACCAACAAGAGTGGCGATACATTGATGAAGTGCTTGCGGAATAGATATTTGATGATCTTCATGAGACCAATCTCCTTCTTCTTGAGTTTCGTGGCACCTTATCATTGTTTCTTATGAAGGAATTTTTGAATTGTTTTATTACCAAAGTTTGTAGAGTTTTTATAAAGAGGAAAAAAGATTGGTGCATAGAAAAGCTGCAATTTGGGGGAAAGTAGTCGTGGAAACAACAATTGGCTCCAAGACTTGGACTATTCTTAATACTTATCAATTTGGACCCTTTACAATTGTGACCAAATCTGACCGAAAACGAAAAGAATAATGCGACGGGAGGATGAGTAGGATGCAATATATATATATATATTAAATGTTCTCTATATTTGTACAATCTTGTTTGGTAGATTTCATTGTCACAAAAGTGGAGAAAAAGTTAAAAGCATGATCTTGCAGCATTATTATTTTACTAGTAGCTAGAGTTGGGATGTGTTCCATGCGTCGTGACTTGTGTGACACATGCTATTTCTTACACTTCAACATGTATAAGATTTTACAATAGATGTGTTACAGATAATCAGACGGTAAAACCTCTATTAATTAATAATGTATAGATAAAAACAACTATCATTTATAAATTAGTAAATAATTAATAGATGATTAATAATTGTTTATTTATGGAGATTTAGTTCATATTCTTCAAAAAATATATTTCATCTGATCTACATAAAAAATTTAGATGAATTTATTTTAGAAAATAGTAGGTACAAATTTCAAATTATGATTACTAATATTGATGTAATCATAAAAATAATTAATAGATTTTTGGATTATTCATGTAAAATGATATTTATTAGATCTTCATAGTTTATAAAAAATTATCTCTATAATATTATTTGAGAAGTAAGTTTATTAAGTGTTGTGCTCACATCACCTCTCACAATGGTTAATTACACTGATACTCACAGTGAATTACATTAATTATTATAATTAACATTATCAATATTTCTATTTTTCTTATCTTATCTTTTCATTTATAAATATCTAATATAAAAGCTGATGTGATTTAATAATTTCTCTTCATGTAAATTACATATTTACATAATTATTATAATGTGACTGTCTTTAAGAAAGCATGTTTTTCCTTTTTATTTTTACATATTTCTACATACATTAAACAATGTCTTAATTTTTTAGATATTCTTAAAAGAAATACCTAAATATATCTAACTGTCAGTAATAAAATGGTTTTATTTTATTTTTAATTTTTATTAAGTTTCATTTTTTTTCTTTATATTCGTCAAATAATTTATATAATAAATTAAATTTGTAAACTAAAAAAAGACAATAGAACTTTATAAATAATGTGATTCATAAAAAGGAAAAGTTCACAAAATAATCCTGATTATGAATCACATTATTTATAAGATTATGAAGAAATTATTTATATTATGTTATTTAAAATTTTCTTTAAAAAAGATAATCTTAAACAACATAATATATATTATAAAAGTAATAACTATTTATTTAAATTACTCTATTTCTCATATTATTAAAAATATATACTATATTAAAAATATAAAACAATAATATATTATTACCTATACTAATAATCTTTATACATTAAAGATTATAGTACGACCCAATATATTAATTAACAAGTATGAAATTCTCAAATAATATTACACTGATATTAAACAATTAGTTCATTAAAGTTATTTTATATAAATTATATTAAAACTTTCAAAAGACTACCGTTTTTATATTCATTTATGTAATTTTGAATTGATAGATATTTTAGTTTATTTTTACTATTTAACTCTCAAAAAACATATATTAAAATATACGTAATATTACTAAAATATAGTACCAATCAAAGAAAATAACAAAATTAATCAAATTTATAATCTATAGAAGAAAAATATTATGGTTAAATAGGGAAAATAGATTTATCCAATATATCCAAATAATAACCAAATAGATGATATATTATATATTCAAAATCATGCGTATAATTGAAATAACATAATATTAAAATAAATCATACATATTAATTAAAATATACATTATAAAACTATTTAAAATAAAAATAAAAGAATGATAAACTATTATAATGTATTTATTTTATAAATATTTATACCCGTGCATGATAACGGAAAAATCACCTAATCTATTAATATTAATGATGAAGTAAAAGCAATACTACAAAAAATTGTTAATAGTTATTCATAACAAGTAATTACTGCATCCTGAACTCTTCAAATTTGAAATGCATATAAGAAAGACAGCAAGTAAAGCTTAGGATAATTTTTCAACCCAAAACTTTAATTTGAATGCAAACCTATATACTAAATTATTTGAAATGAAAAAGTAACTCAAAAAGTACTAAAATTTTACTATTCTCTTATGACCAAACAAAAAAGTGTAGACACTTTTACATAGAAGTCTTCTCGAGACATTGAAATATTCTACAAAACACTTCTCGAAAAAGTGTCAATTGGTCTCTCCTCAAACCACCCGAACGATGTGGTCGAATTCGAAGAGAAGGAGACGATCGGAATCGAAAATCCCCATAACAATCTGCTCGTGATCTAACTCGTCATCAAAGATCTCAACGTGGCCAGAAATACTCATAAACACCGGAAGCATAACCAATATAATCTCTTGAGAAACTCTCCAAATATGAACATCAGTCTCTCCGAAGTCATCCTAATTGTGAAACCATTGACTGGTTTCTATTGATTAACCACAATGACCATCAGATCGATGATCGAAATTCATGTCCTAGCCAGAGCCGTGACAAAGATCATTGACTTCTTGGTGGTAGACCACCCAGTTATATACAGCGCCATCATGGGGATGCCTTGGATAAACTATGTGAGGGCCGTCCTGTAAACATACCATCTCTCGTTAAATTCCCATCTCCAAACGGAATTGAGATGATATGGGGCTGCAATAAACAGTAGCGCCTCTGCTTCCTAGCTGAACATATGCTAAGGAAAGCCGCGACTCCACCTACATCAAACCCCAAACACACAAAACATCAACCACTCATCCCACAGTTGAAGACGTTTCAAAATGACGAACCACAATATCAACTCAAGCAACAACTCTAAACGAACGAAGCAGACAAGCATCCGAGCCCAACACCCTCGTAAACTTTGACTCAACACCGGAAAAAGTCGTCAACCCAATCATAGTCGAAGTGACAAAAAGGGCCGATGCAACTTCACCAAAATAGTAAATCACTCACAGCAACACAATGATATACATGACAACTTGATCCTTGAAAGAGATACGTAGGCAACCGGCCAAAATATGGGTTCAGCTGTCCCCCTCTCAAAAAGGGGTGGGGGAGTGGGTATGTATACATATACTTTGATACTCCCACCTTTTTAGTAACTATTTCTATGTACTTGATATTTTCAAAACTTTTTCGGTAATAAGAGAATGCACTTTGACTCAAAAGTCTAGCTAACTCTTCTATTGAAAAGTACTTGAGAAAACAACGATAACTAGGTGAACGACCATTCCTAACAACCAAATGGTTAAATTAAAACATAGTCATCGATCAAAACTTCTCTTCAATATACCAAGTTTCACACGCTTCACAAAGCATTTCAACCCTGCAACGTTTCATAGAGAAACGTGGCACACACAAAAATTTCTTGTAGGACTGCTCGATCTATAGAAAACATTTTCTAAATACTACAAAAATAATCCTGAAGGACCAACTCCTCGCAGGGAATTGCAGAGGAACACACTGGTTTCCATGCTTAATATCGAGCTCAAAGCGAATTTTTTTTGGCTATGAACGTGCAAACAAACCTTTCGCCCAAGCAAAAACGTTTTCGGCCACAATGTTAAAACACAATCTTCACGCCAACATAAAAACTTCTGCAAAACACATTCTCATAACGTCAAATCATGTATACTCAAAGAAAACATTATTTTGGAAGAAAAAATGAGATGTCGCGATTTCCAAAAATTGGCTTTTGAACATAAGCGATTTCTTGATGAAAGTTCCATCTTGGCAACCCACGACAGATTCTCCACGGATTAAAATAGACACAGAAACTTGATTTGATAAGACAAGTACTTGTCTTCTACACCCCGTCCGTCAGTTGGCCCAAATGGACAAACCATACATTCTAAATGAACTTTTAACCTGCTCCCCCAAATAGAGTTCGGTTTTCGTACATCCAACACAAGGATATTAGGGAACAATAAAAATCCAAAATTTTGGTCAGTATCCAAAGTCGAGGACGAAGTCTGGTCGAAATCGCGAAGAGTTAAGAAAGCCGGGACTGACCCCGCATACTCCAGATATGAAAGTAAGTGTAGGTCTTACCCCTAAACCCAGAACACTGGTCTCAAACATATCATATGCATAGTATCTTTGATAAGAGATTCAAAAACTTGTTTCTTCGTCGGTACTTGAGAGTTTATGAGGCTATGCTGGTATAAAACCTCAGAGAATCTCATATTAATACAACACCAAGTACTGCGGTCCGCTAGAGCGTAAGAAATGAGAATTACACTCAGACTCTCTCCCCTTCATTCACGCTTTATCCATAAAATAGAATAACTACGAAACGATTATATTAGACAAGGGCCCTATGGCTCGTCATCACACATTTGTGGCTTGCGAAAGCCGGTGCTACTTAAAAAATACACATAACATAAATGGGTACAAAATATCCTCCGATCATAGTTAAAAAATCGGAATACAACTGGCCAAACTAGAGATCACCCATTTCTAGCAAAGATCGAGGCTGATTGAATTTGCCTTCCTCCCCATCCCTGGAGGAAACTCTTGGTGAGGATCCTCAGAATTGGGAGAAACCTGAATTGGCGCTAGCCTCCCCGAAATCCTCTCACCAATTTCAACCAATTGTGATTCCGCATGGGCACATCTCTGCTGATTATGAGAATGGAACTCATACTCTTTTTCGAGTACGAACGAATTATACTTCTTCATGTATCCAATAAAACCCACGACGCCGCAATACTCAAGATAAGATTCATACTTCTCCTGATCCTCATCCATAGCGAACAGATCTGCAGTGATCTGCTCAGAACGCCTGAAAGACGGAGACTGCCTCTCATATCCCATGCCTATGAGCACGATGTATGAAGATGATTTCTCTCTTCTTTCCAGCTTTGCACTCGGAACGTTCACGCCTTTGGGTTTCAAGTTGGCTCTTCAGAAAAGCTTTCTCTTTCTATGTCTCTTTAACCCTGAGATGATGTTATCAAAACCAAGATGCTGAGAAACAGTCAGGTGCGCACCTTGTCCGGTTATTTCTTGTTGCAGTGAAGAAACGGTACCACTCCGCTTTTGTGTCGAAATATGGCATATGAGTGTCTGATACCAAGGGCGTAATGGCGGGAAAGTTACTGGGAAATTTCTGTCACCCTCATGAATTTTGGCCTCTTTATCATGAGGAGACCTTTGTCTTTTCATATGTGGTCCGCGTAAGTAATGTACTTGTCCTTTTCTGGGTTATGATTAACTTAAGTTGCAAACCCTAATCAAACACGAGACTCCTGGAGAACTATCGCTTCCGGAATCCTCTTGGGAATAAAGTAACTCCAGGAAAACTTTCCGGCACAGAGTGGGCTCCTAACGGAAACAAGGTAAGTAGGAAGCAGGGGAAGTGGATCGAAAACTGAAAAATAAATATAAACAGAAAATACTTATCAGTTTTCGTGAAAAATACCCACAAAGGTAGATTCATCTAAACTATGTTTCGTGCTCCATTCCGTTCTAAACATCGAAAGACACTCTTCCGCGATGGAGGCACTGTCCGAGCGTACAAAAAATAAGTAATGTCTCAAGATTCTGTCATTCAAGGGAAACACTTTGATTATCGTCATGAATCTCTTTGGCGTAGTGTAGTACGACGCCAAATTTTATCGCCTTTCTATGCTCAAGTAATTCTCATGGTGCGATATGTCAAGGGTAATACACTTTTATAACTTCAGATCAGAATCCCAATGAGATGACGAAGGCCGCATGGGAAAATTATGGTGGCTCAAGTAGCCCGCGATTAGCACGAGAATTGGGAACAACTTGTAACAAAGAAAGAATTATGCTTCATAACATGTAAAGAAGCATGGCAGAGGACTCTCCTCACCATCCTACGGTTGAGGAATCCAAAAAATCACACTACCCATAATTCGAAAGGATTCCAAGATAGTTATGAGAGACTCAAGAATACATCTACTCAATCCTTTTGAAAACTCATGATCCGCTTGGTCTTTTCTTGAACGACGGAAAATTAGGAAGAGACACGATGTTGTAAATGTTTCTCCAATACACCGTGGCCTCCTCATGATCAGAGTAGGGGTCGTCGTACTCCTCCTTCATAGTTTTCTCTTCATCATAACATAGCAGGTTTCCTTGCGACTAACATGAATAAGATTCATATTATTCGAATTGTGACCAACGCGCAAGAGAGCCCTCGTCACCCTTCTACCAAGGCTATTTGGAGACACTGAGATAGAAGTTTTTGAAGTAAAGATTCATATTATTCGAATTGTGACCAACGCGCAAGAGAGCCCTCGTCACCCTTCTACCAAGGCTAACACGATGTTGTAAATGTTTCCCCAATACACCGTGGCCTCCTCATGATCAGAGTAGGGGTCGTCGTACTCCTCCTTCATAGTTTTCTCTTCATCATAACATAGCAGGTTTCCTTGCGACTAACATGAATAAGATTCATATTATTCGAATTGTGACCAACGCGCAAGAGAGCCCTCGTCACCCTTCTACCAAGGCTATTTGGAGACACTGAGATAGAAGTTTTTGAAGTAAAGAAAAAGAGAAAAGAAAATTTTCTATACCTTAGAACATTCTTGAGAGATGAGCAAGCAAGTGAGGATGATGGAGGGGGGGGGGGAACCACTTCTTGTAGGGGATGAAATGTATGTTCATTCAATGCTCCTTTTGGCCTCGGCAACGCTCATTCAAGGCAAGATCCTTCCAGTGATTCCACCTAAATGCTTATGATCACCTCGTCACAATCACACATAATTCTAACGAACTGGGGGCTAATTGTTGGGATCAAAGTTAGTCCTTGTAAAATCAACGGTTAAAATCACGCAAAAAATCATTTCTTTTACAAGCACAAGCGGGAAATGATGAGAAACAATTCTGCATATATCGTGCCGGCTTGAACTAGATATACATTGAAAAATCTGTATATTTCTTCCTGGAAAATAAATCAATATATGTACACTTTGATAGCTAATCGCAATAACTCGGGAAGTGGTTAATATATAAATAGATCATATTAGAAGACCTCAGAATTTCATATCAGCTTTGCGTAATCGCCATATACTAAAATCAAATCGCTAGATCCATTTACTAAAGGTTACCATGAGATCAAGTTGTAAAATTATTAAGAGGAATGGCTTTGAATCATATGAACTAAGATAATGTTTGGTGAAAAGCCTACTTATGTAAATATAGATCCTATGTCTAAATTCAAGGGGACAACCAAATAAACAAAACTTGATAAGAGCACTATGAGACTTGTATCTCTATCCAGTTCCTAATATGATAAACAGTTCTACATCTGCATGTAAAGCTAAATAGTGGGTTTAAATGATTTCATAACTTTGTAATAATGGTGTATGGCATAATACTTCTGAGAAAGATAAGAGTAGATTACCTAATGAGTGTGATGAGACTGTTTCTAGGAGAATAAAAGTGATGATATATTCTCCAAGCTCACTAATGAATAATCCTGCAAGATCAAGATTAACACAAACACAATAGAGAACTTAGTTCTATTGGAAATGAAGTTGGGATATAGTTGTTTTTTTGGTTTAGTGGTTCAATACATGATGTATATCTCATGACCGAGTAAAACCCGATGTATATTAAAAATGAGTGATCTAATGAAAGAGTACCTACTAAGAGTAAGACACAATGAAATTTTGTTCTCTCAAAAAGTTCGTATGCGCAGTCAGTAATATAAATCTAGTCAGTATAGCCTATTGAGGCTTCCTATATTTAAAGTAATTTGTATTACTGTGGAAGATTGTTGTATCAATGTGAGAGATTGTTGGACCAATTTCACTTAAGCCAATGGCTTTCAAACATTATACAAAATGTGAAAAAATAAATAATTATATGGGAAAAACCTTGTACATGCTAAGTGTAAATAACAAAACTGTGCGCATTGAAATTTGTAGTTTCGATTTCCGTAATCGGAGGAAAATAAAGAATACCTTAATTTTCTTGCGTTCCGGATTCTCTGCGAAAGTCAACGACAAGTGACCAAATAAATACATAAATTATAGAAAAATAACAAAACAGATTTAGAAAAAGTAGATCTTTATTTCGAATTCGCGTAAGTTCGTTGCAATCATTACAACAGACTATATAAGATTTGGCCGCTGTCGGTGAGTTTTATAGTTCTAGCCACCTAAACCTTGAACCTAGTTGAGTCGCAGGTAGATAACAAAAGACGAAAAAGACAAGAAAAATGTTTTGATTGATTTCGGACTGGACCTTATGAAAGACTGCCTACGTATCCCTTTCGAGGATCAAGCCAAGCGTAGTTCAGTTAAAATAGTGGAACAAGAGATCAAATTGCCTGTGAGAGTTCATCTAGTAATCGAGTGCAATTCAAAATATAGCCTAAGGTTTCTATGCGCAGAGAGTTTTAAGAGTTAATAAACCATCCTTGTGCTTCTTGCCTTGGCTCTCCTTATATATGCTTCCAAGGTCAGCAATCTTTCTTTTTTCTGCCCCGATTTGAGTTTATCTCTTCGCCAAAATCTTCCTTATCCTCTCGCTATTTATGATTATCCTGAAAATTTGATATTTATCTTCTTTTCCATTTATCTTCTACAAAAATCAAATAAACCGTCATTGTAATTCGGGCTCATTCTCTTCTAAAATCGCAAGTGGGCTTTTGCCGTGTTTTATACCTTCTCAAACCGTTTTTCGACTTAAACGTTTTTATAATTTATTTTGAAGAAATCACGTTTTATACGATGTTGGTTCATATGCTGTTGGTTTCGTGAGATAGTAAAACAAATTGTATAGTTGAGATAACAATGGTGTCGAGTTAACCATTACCATTTTATACGACTGATTTGAAGTTTTACGAGAAGACAAGTCTTTGCTGTTTTTATCGCAAAACTTCAACGTAAATTCTAATCAAGAAGAAACAAGGATAAGCTTTGTCAAGACTCAAAGGAGAGGTCGACGAGGAGGAGGTGGTTTCTTCGCCCGTGGCCGACGAGACATGATGCGTGTCTCGTCGTTCACGAGCGACGAGAGTTGGTGATGGTCTCGTCGCCCACATACGATGAGGCTTGGTGATGGACGGGCGATGAGACATGTTGCGTGCCTCGTGGCCTGTGGGCGACAAGACTTGGTGATGGTCTCGTCGCCCGTGGGCGACGAGACATGTTGCGTGTCTCGTCGCCCACAGGCAACGAGACTTGGAGAGATTTTCCTGGTTTTTTTTCATAAATTTTTTCCGAAAGTTATTTTACGGAAGAATTATCTCATAAATTATACTATGATGTTTTTTCTTGGAAACTTTCCGATTTTTTTTGACGGAAGATTGTTTCGTAAAAATCGTCATTTATCGCAAAAAATTTTCACAAGAACGTTTTTCCAATCTTTTCACGCTTGGATAGAAATTCCTTTATTCCTTATCCGGAATGAAGTATACTAATTTTGTTCTTGTATAGTTTCTTTGAATAGTGGGGTCATCAGTAATGTACCTACCCCTCGTTTCCAACAATGTGTGATAATTCCTTTGAATTATAATAGTGGGGTCATCGAGAATGTACATACCCCTCCGCATCTCAAGAAATCATCTCAATCTTTTCTTTTTATAGATGGTGAAGAGAGAGAGAGAGAGAGAGAGAGAGATAAAGGAATCATAAATACAAAATAGTACCTTAAAAACTTGCAGAAGGAATCCGATCCGATGTATGCAAAGCCCCAAAGCAAGCAAAATAGTCAGTATTAGGTTGGAGATCAACTTTGGTTCCTTCAAATTTCTTAGTAAGTGTGATCTAATGGCAGAATGATCCACTTTGGCATCTCTAGTAATCTTTGCAATCAACATGTCTAAGAACGGTGCTATAGTGTGGTTAGTTATCCCCTTCTTGACTCAAGACATTTTTTTCGAATAAACTTAATTAATAAAAGCTCAAAATAAATAAAAGCATCAGCAAACCTCCCCCAGACTTAAATAACACTGTCCCTAGTGTTATCCGGTCCAGTTCGGTAAGGGTTAACTAAATCATAAGTAAAAGGTAGAGAGAAAGTCAAGGTTACCAAACTCCGTAAGGAGTGTCAACCGATGGTGAGTTGTTGATGTCGACCGATGATAAACCATCCAAGCCATCGACCAATTGCGAAGTGTTGGTAAATACCGATGGTGGTTTCGAACTTTTCTACTCTTTCTTTCAAAACCTAAAGTAGTTAAATAAAAACGTAAGTAATAACTAAATAATGAAAAACCAAATTAAAACTTACTACACAATGGGTTGCTTCCCGCTCAGAGCTTGGTTATAGTCTTAAACTCGACGTTTGGACTTCTGGATTAGTAAGGTGGTTCATAGAACCAATGTGGAAAGCATGTTTCCACATACTCTCTGCTTGTCTCAAACCATGCACTGATGAACCTTGACCAGCCTGCCTCAGAATCAGAGTCCTTGACTCCTTTTATTATTTCTAGTCTAATTTATGTTTCTAGTTGTGTAATTCCCACAAATATTTATGTCTTCCTTTGACCACAACTAGTATAAGTATGTAATCCCATTCCATGAATAAGACAATCAATTTTCACCCTTTTTATGAGTTTATCTATTTGTCTTTGTCTAGAACACTTGTTTATTTCTTGGTGCGTAATATCCAAGTAAACAACCTTCTTGTGTTGGACTTGGGCATCATATCAGGCAACAATCAAAGTTTGGGAATATCAACAGCCTTCCGCAACTGTTGTGCGACCCTTCAATCCATCAGTTCTCGTTCAATCCGTCTGAGTTCATTCCAAAGTCCGTCTGAGTAATCCTTCCCTAATTTGGGCGTATCAAAAGGATCCTCTAAAATTTTCAGCCTCTTCTAGTGCAAGAGCATGGTACTCGTTTGCTTCTTCTTCAAAATAGGAAGTGTTGTAATCTGGGTTAGCCATCTCACGGTATTGCTGTCCAATGTAGACCATGTATTCTGGACAGTCTTCTTCTTTGTGAATGACCGTCGACCGATTGTTGAAGTTGGAAATCAATCAATTCTGAATGGTGGGTTTCGTGCAGTTTCTGTATGTAAGGGCCGTCGACTGATACCAGTGGTTGGGTATCGATCGATGCTGTCTCCGCAGACCCCTCCTCTTGCTCGTAATTGCAGAAGCATGTAGCAATTAAGTCTGGTTCATCACCCAATTCTATCAACGGTAACTCCAGAAAGATGGTTGCAACACTAATTGTGGTTCGAGATGAGAGAGGGGACCTGTATGACATTGAAGGTCATCTGCGTAACGCAACATGTCAGAGTACTGATGAACAGGGAGCTGTGATCCCTAAACCAGAAGCAGACGCTGCAGTAGCTCAACCTGAAGCTGCTGCCCAAGCTGCTCAACGAATACTGGCAGACTACAATTGTCCAGACCAGTTCTATGCTAATAGATCCGCCATTCGTCCTCCAGCTTTTCAGAGGAATGATTTTGAGATCAAACCGTCCTTCTTTGCACTTGTTACGCATACACCCTACCATGGAATGCGACACAAGCACCCTATGGATCATCTGGAGCGATATGAGGATCTATTTTCTGCTATCAAGGCCAATGGAGTCCCTGAGGACTATCTATTCTGCAAGCTCTTCAAGTACTCACTTGCTGGAGATGCTTCACATTGCCTAAACAACTACCACCAGGATCTTTGACATCATGGACATACATCAAGAATGCATTCCTGCGCAACCTCTTTGATGATGCATGAGCAGAATACTTAAGAAGCAGGATTGCCACATTCACACAAGAACCTGGAGAATCATTCAGAAGCTCTTGATTCAGATTCAAGTCCTACCAGAGAGACTGCCCACAACACGGCTTCAATGAAGTGCAACTACTTAGCACCTTCTTCAGAGGCAATGATCTGCAATACCACATGGCTTTAGACACCGTTGGTGAAGGAAACTTCAGAACTAGGAGTCCAGAGGAAGCAACAAGACTTATTGAGAACTTGGCGTCCAACAATAGCACAAAGAACACTAACTATGAAAAGAAGAAATCAGCTCCATCTCTAAGCAGGGAGCAGATAGATGAGGTCAAGAAAAAGTGGGACAGTGTTCAGGAATTTCTCAAGAAGCAAGAAGTGAAAGCCCAGAAAGAAGAAGACGAGGAAGACGATGTTAACTTTGTTGGTGGAAACGGTAATCATAGACAAGGAAATCCAGGATACAACATGAACTCCTATGGTTGCAGCAAGAGTAACTACAATCAGAATTCTCAGCAGCAGAAGCCTTAGGAGAGCAAGATAGAAGCTATGGTTGATAGGATACTGGAGCAGCAACAGCAGATGACTGTGAACTTCAATGGGGAGATAGACTTGCTGTACACCAACCTCAACACCAAGTTTGAAAACCTCAACAATCATGTCAAGAAGTTGGATAATCAAGTTGTCTAAACAAGTGAGGCCATTCAGAGATATGAGGCCTTAATTAAGGAGAAAGGAGAAGCTAGTCAGAAACACCACGTTAATGCATTGATAGTAGAATAATTTTGGCCAGAATTGAAGAGAAAACAGCTGCAAGAAGGAGATTTTCGTGTGGAAAATACCATGTCTTTCGGTAGTTCGCATTGGTGTCGATCGATGCCAGAGCCGGACCATCGATCAATGGAACCTGCAAAGCCGGACCATCGACCATCGATGCCAGAGCTGGACCATCGATCAACGCCTCGTGTGAATCCACCAACATCAATCAACGACAAGAAGAGAGCATTGATCGACAGCCCCCAATAACAAAGCTGAGTCGTCTACCAAGTCTGAGTTCCAGCCTATTGGTCTGACCTTCAAGGATGGAGAACCAGGAACAGAATGCCAGTACACATGATCCCATAACAACAGAGGGACACTCTAGAAGAAAGCAGAAGATTGCCGAACATCTTCGCAGAGAAGCAACTAACAAAGAGATTGATTGCTTTTCCAAAAGAGTTTTTAAAATTTCATTAGATACTCCTTTTGATGAAGCATATTATACTCACATATTGTGGATGTTTTTCAGGGAATCCATGGAAACAGAAAAGGACATATAGCCATGTTCAATGACCTCAGGGAGAGTATGAAGAAGTGGACTACTCTCAAGAAGAAAAGTGACCCTGGGAAGTTTCTGATCCCATGTTATGTCAATGGTCACGAGTATCCTAACACCCTCTACGACACTAAATCAGCAGTTAGCATTATGCCTAGAGTAATGGGAGAGAGGCTAAACCTGAAAGTGGAGCCTTCTAGTGATTCTTTCACCTTTGTGAATTGCTCCAAAGTGAACTCAGGAGGGATGGACAAAGACGTCCCAGTGCAGATTCACAATGCCATAGTTCCAGTAGACTTCCATGAGGTGGACATAAAAATTGATTGGAACTCCTCCTTACTCCTTGGAAGATCATTCATGGCAACAGTGGGAGTTATCTGTGACATGAAGACAAATAGGTTGTATCGATCCTTGATTGATCCATACATTTTCTATGAACCTATTAAAGTCAAGAACAAAACTACTCAGCTAGAATTGGGTAATGATCTAGGTTTGAATGCTACATGTTTTTGCAAATATGATCAAAACTATGAGCGTGCGGACACAACATCGATCAACACCAACCCTTGGCATAGGCCGACGGTCCCTTCAACCAAAACCAGCACAAATCCCACCATCTAGCATTGATCGCCGATAACAACACACCATCAAACGATTGTATTTCCCAATATCAGAAAGATGAAGATATTCAAGAAGAGATAGTCTACACCGGGAAACAATACCGTGACAGGATGCCAGAACCTGACAATCAAGAGGATGATGAGTCCTACCTTGAAGAAGAAGCAGTCTTGTACCATGCCTTTGCACTCAAAGAATCTGGAAATTTCAGAGGATCTTATGGAAGCTGGAATGTGGAATTGATCGACGGTCTCTGTAGCATCGATCAACGAGGATCCGACAGGATACGGTGATGATTATGGCTACCTCAAACCAGATGAGTTTGGAATCATGAGAGACCTAGATGGATATGCACGGGCAATGGATGGAAGAATTCTAAATGTGTCCAAAGACGAAATCGCATACATACTAGCTATTGCCAATGGAGCAGGGAATCTCTTTAGAAATCAGAAAATGGGTGACACAGTCAACTATGCATTGTTTGAAGACAACAGTTGGGCATCGATCGATGGTCATGACGCAGCATCTGGGCAGAGACTGGTAACGGAGGACTTACTACTTGACAAGCTCGATGGAGTTTACTTTTCTCAGGACATACTGAGGGAATGTATCAACCAGATTTTGGAAGACATCTCAGTGCCCACATATGCCAGACTTAACATGATAACGAAACACATTCAAAGACTTGAAGAGGGGATGCACAAATTGTCTTTCACTTAGAAGAAGATGGAAAATCAGCAGGACATAACAAACGTGGATGGAAGAGGTTTTATCAGCGCATGGTTTGGGACATGCAGCGAATATGTGGATACTTGCTTTCCACATTGGTTTTCTAACTCACGTTCCTAATCCAAAAGTCACAATGTCGAGCTTAAGACTATAACTAAGCGCTAAGTGTGAGGTTTTCTAAGAAGGAGTAGAACAGTTTGAAATCACCATCAGTCGACGCCACAACCTCATCATCGATCGAAGGCTTGGATGGTTTACCATCGGTCAACACTCACCAACCACCATCGGTCGACACTCCTTACGGAGTTTGGTAACCTCGACTTTCTCTTAACCTTTTATTTATGCTTTAGTTTTAGGGATTTATGCCAAAAGGGAACAAAAAAACAACATGTTTGTCTCTTTGGTATAAATCAATCTAACTTTGTCCCATTAGTATAATTTTTTGTCCAGTTAGTATAAATATTTTCTTAATCCCAAAATTAACCTTGATTAATGAAACAAAATAAAATTTAAATGTTTTCAGTATTAAAAATTATAAAATATGCTTTAGAAAAAAATATTTATTAAAAATATATTTTTAGTCGATTTTGTTGATGTTTTTACAAGTAAAATCGGTTAGCTACATTTAAGGCAAGTTGGAATATCACAAAATATTTTTAGAATATTTTCTTGAGATTTTTTTTCCAAAATTTTCAGAATTTATGTGTAGAATGTACCTTCTACGTAATGTAGAAAGCATAACTATTTCCTATTTGCAAATTCTACTATAATTAGACTTAAGTGTTATATGTTGATTTTCGTATTCCTAATGTTGTAGAAAAACTTATAAAAGTAGATGTTGCATTCAAAGAAAATGTAGAACCCTTTAAGTAGGGTAGATGTCGCATTCTTCATATTTAAAATTTCTTATAAAAAGTGGATTGTTGGTTCTAAAACAGGTAGAAATATTTGTTCAACGTGAAATTCAGTTTCTTCCATACAATTTTTGGTAGAATATGCAATCTAACGTTTGTAGAACTAAATTAAAATAAAAATTTAACAAGTTTTTATACAAACAATATCAGTGTGTGTATATGAGTGATTACAATATTGTTTCTATTTTTATTTATTTTTTGATTCATAAATATTATTTTATTAAATTTTAGAAACTGAAAGGGTAAAATAGAGAAATAGTGTAGAACACATGTTTTATACTAAAAGGACAAAGAGACTGTTGTTTTGTTCCTTTTTGACATAAATTTCTTAGTTTTATGAACCAAACCCGACGAGATATCACTGGGACAGTGTCATTCAAGTCTGGAGGAAGTCACTGATGCTTTTATCTATTTTGAGCTTTTATTTATTAAAATCTTTCAAATAGTTTTAATAGAGTCAAGAAGGGGATTATGATCAAAACTTATTTATTGGCTAACCATACTTTAGCACCATTCTTAGACATGTTGATTGCATAGAGTATTAGAGAGGCCAAAGTAGATCATCCTGCCATTAGATCACGCTACTAAGAAAGTTTGAAGGAACCAAAGCTGATCTCCAACCTAATACTAACTACTTTGCTTGCTTTGGGGCTTGGTATACATTGGATCGGATTACTTCTACAAGTCTGAAAGGTACTAGTCTATTAATTCTGTTTTCTTTTCTCTCTTTCTCTTTAGGATCTATAATAGAAAAGATTGAGATGATTTTCTGAGATGCAGAAGGGTAGGTACATTATCGATGACCTCACTATTCTAATTCAAATGAATGATCACACATTGTTGGAAGCAAGGGGTAGGTACATTACCGATGACTCCATTATTCGCCTACAACTTTGTATTAAACAAATAAATCGAAAATGAGATGGTAAGATAGAATGTAGCAGCATCATTGTCCATTGAATTTGAGACTTAAGGGATTATGAAAGAAAAGATGAAAGAGAGGGGTCAGAAAAAGCTTTATACCTATAAATGCAGGTTTACATGAGTTGAATCCATGAGTACTTTGATCGATACTCCCATGGTAAAGCCTGCACTTTATTTTACGCAAAGAAATGAGATTAGTAGAGGGGTGAGTCAGATTATTATTTGTTGAGTTGCTGATAGAATGGATTTGGTTGCTATACGAGGATAAGACATATGAAATTTCTCTTTGATTAGCACTATTCGATGTGGTTGCGATATAGTAGGGTGATAGTCATGCTTATGAATTATGTGAGTCCCTACTTTTCAAAGCTCTTTCACATGCTACCTTTGTTTTACTTGAGGACAAGCAAAAAGTTAAGTCTGGGGGAGTTGATATACCTTGTTATTTATCAGTTTAATACTATCATTCAGACCCTATTTGGAGTCTGCTATGTATGTCTAGACTGTGTTTTAGAGTCTTTTCAGGTCAAGGTACGTTTTTGTAGCATTATGGAGATAATAGAGCGTTGTGGAGCATTCAGAAAAGATATCAAGTAGCTGTTCAGTTAGAGTTGAGGTCAAGCCTGGCCATTGATTGATGATGCATGCTTGATGTTGATCGACGGTCTACATGCAGAGCAATTGGCCGACTCAAGCCCAAGTTCAGATAATCTACCAGAATGCCCCTGAACAAGTTTTGACCTAGTTCATAAGGTCTTGCCATTGTTTAGGCAAAAGACACAACACAAAAGAGAGATTTCATAACATAAAATTACTTAGAGTTTTAGTAGTTTTGGGGAGAAGATCTGAACTCCTTCAGAGATTTGTATGGGAACCCCATTATCTATTTTATGCATTTTATTATTCAGTTTATCATGATTTCTATAATTATGTCTGAGTAATTCTCTTTTTAGATTTAGGGTTCATTATGGTATTGTTGAATTAGCCCAAAAATAGGATTGCTAGTATGAAAAGATATCCATCTTTGGAATTGTGTTTAATGCATGTGTTCTAGAGTACCTAACTAGAACCCTGAACCTAGGACATAAACAACTACGAGAGTAGGTTCTTTTCCTGAATTGATTCCATTGATTTAGGTTGTTAGGTACATGCGAGAGCTGGTTTAACTAACCTAGCAGACGCACTTCTTGTCTGATAACCGTCGATCTACACCAGGCCTTCGCTGTCGATCGACGGTCGACTCCTGTTTTCGCATAGGAGAGTTGGAACGAGAGGGGGTCGGATTGTGATTAAGGTCCTTGCATATTTTATAATTCCTTGTATCTTATTCATTATAATTCACTTACCTGAAACCCCAGATCTATATTCTCTTTATTTGAACCAGTAAACTTATTAGTAAATTTCCTTTTTTGGAATAAATCCTCATTACAAAACCCCTATTTATAGCTTACCTAGCTTAACCTTTAGGGTTAGAAATCTATTGTGTGCCCTCACTCTTTGTGGATTCTATCCCTAAGTACTACAATTTGATCTCTCTTGGCAAGAGTAGTTTATGGGGTTCATTTGATAGATTGCCTGATTAACTATAAACCTTAACCCGCACACTATCAATCGACACGAGTGCGAACTTCCGAAAGACATAGCACTTTCTACTCGGAAATCTCCCTCTTGGAGCTATTCTCTCTTCACCGTTTTCCAAAAATCATCACCTATCAATGCACTAACGTGGTCTTTCTGACCAGCTTCCCCTTTCTCCTTAATCAGGTTCTGATGTCTTTGAATGGCCTCAATTTTCTGGACCACTTGATTTTCCAACTTCTTTACATGAGTGCTGAGAGTCTCAACATTGTGTTGAGGTTGATGTACAAAGCATCAATATTTCCATTGAAATTCAGAGTCATCTGCTGCTCCAATATTCTGTCAACCATAGCTCCTAACTTGCTTTCATGCGTCTCTGGAGGTGGGTTCTGATAAGAAGATCCAAAGGTCCCGTCGTTGTTGCTGGGCCTCTGCTACAGTGAATTCTGGTTGTAGCTGCTCATGTTGCCACCATAGAAGTTTCTGTTGCAGCTCTCATTTCCCTGTCACTGGAAACCGTTTCCACCAAAAAATTTACATCATCTTATTCTTCCACTTCTATGGCTTTCAATTCCTGTTTCCTGAGAAACTTCTGAACACTTCCCAACTTTGCTTTGACTTCATGTATCTGCTCCTTTCCCAAAGATGGAGCTGGTTTCTTCCTCTCATAATCAGTGTTCTTGGTGCTATTGCTAGACGCCGAGTTCTCCGTAAGCCTTGCTGCATCTTCTGGACTCCTAGTCATGAAATTCCCTTCACTAGCTGTGTCTAAAGTCATCTGGTACTGCAGATCAATACCTTTGAAGAATGTGCTAAGTAGCTACACCTCGTTGAAACCATAGTGTGAACAGTCTCTCTGGCAGAACTTGAATCTGAACCAAGAGCTTATGAATGATTCACCAGGTTCCTGTGTGAATGTAGCGATTATGCTTCTCAAGTCCTCTCTCGCGCATCATCAAAGAAATTGTGAAGGAACACATTTGGATGTGTGTCCAGGATGTCAGAGATCCTGGTGGTAGTTGCTTAAGCCAATGTGAAGCTTCTCCAGTAAGTGAGTACTTGAAGAGCTGCAAAACAGATAGTCCTTGGGACTCCATTGGCCTTAAGAACATATACAAGATCCTAAAACCGCTCCAGATGATCCATTGGATGCTCATGTCGCGATCCATGGTAGGGTGTCAGCGCAACAAGTGCGAAGAAAGGCGGTTTGCTCTCAAAGCCATTCCTCTAGAAAGTTGGAGGAAGAATAGCAGATCTTTTAGCATAGAACTGGTCTGGACGATTGTAGTCTGTCCGTGTCCGTTGAGCAGCTTGGGCATTAGCTTTAGGTTGAGCTACTAAAGCGTCTGCTTCTAGTTTAGGGATTACAGCCCCTGATCATCAATTCTCTGACTGATGCATTATGCAGATGACCTTCAAGGTCATACATGTCTCCTCTCTCATCTCGGACCAAAACTAAAGTCGCAACCATCTGAACTCGTGAAGTACCGTCGATCGATGCCGTGTTGGTTATGTCGATCGATGTTGGTCGTGATGAAGCGTGGATCAGCGGTTGAATGTTGCTGTCGATCGATGCTTGACGTATCTTTTTGCAGATTGAGCGTACGATTACAACTGGATTTGAGAAGAGTAATTCATGGTTTTTATTGCTTCTGGTACTGTTGGGCATGCACCTGAAAGACAAGAAAAAGAAATTATTAGTAAAATGCAGTAATGAAAAAGCCTAGACTAAACCTAAAAAATAAATCTAATGGTGATCCTTGATCCCCGGCAACAACACCAAATTTGACAGTGTGCGGGTTAAAGTTTATGTTAATGCAATATATCAAATTAACCCTATGAACTACTCTTGCCAAGAGAGGTCAAATTGCACTACTTAGGGATTGAATCCACAGAAAACAAGAGCACACAATATATTTCCATAATTCTAATGGTTAAGCTAGGAAAGCTATAAATAGAGTTTTGATTGTAAGTTTATCAGAAATAGGAAATTGTCTAAAATACTAAAGTTAATGAAAATAAGGAAAAACGATAGATTTAGGGTTTCAGGCAAGTGAATTATAATGGATAGGATGAAATGAATTATTAATATGCGAGGACAATAAATGTTTACTAGTCTGACCCCCTCTTATCCCAACTCTCGTATGCGAACAAAGATGTACACCGTCGATCTACGACTAAGGCCGAGTGTCGATCGACGCTAGTCAGACAAGAAATTCGTCCACTATGCTAATTAGACCAGCTCTTTCATGCATCCAACAACCAAGCTCAATGTAATCAATTATGGCACAAAACCTACACTTGTAGTTCACCATGTCCTAAGTTAAGGTTTCTAGTTAGCTACTCTAGAACACAAACATTAAACACAATTCCAAAGATTGATATTACTTCATCATAGCAATCCTATTTTGGGGCTAATTTATCTTTACCATTATGAACCCCAAATCTAACAAGTGAATTACTCAGACATAATCAAGGAAAACATGATGAACTGAATAATATAGTGCATAGAATAATAACTGGGGTTCCAATTCAAATCTCTGAAGGAGTTCAGATCTTCTCCCCTAAACTACTAAAAACTGTAAAGTAAAACTAAAAGCTGTAAAATGTGGTTGGTCATGCTGGTGGTGGTCACCTAACTAGACAATGGCAGAACTTATATAAACTTGGTCAAAACCCGTCCAAGGGCATTCTCGTAATTTATCTTTACTTGAACTTGAAGTCGGTCAATATTCCGCGAGTGGGCTGTTGATCGATGTCAATGATGCTCTGTTGATCGAT
>CAJHQP010009401.1:0-22580 GCA_905132765.1 Moricandia arvensis
TGGAGATCACGGTGGTAATGACTTGGAACAAACCTCTTGCGCATAATAGATTTCATCTCATGCCATGATTCAACTGGATACTCTTCGTTGCGTCTCCTAGTAGTCACTAGTTGATCCACCAACTCAGAGCATAATCATAGAACTCAGTAGCTGCTATTTGAATCTTTGAGCTTGAGTGTACTGCTGACAATCCAAAGACAAGCTCTATCTTCTTCTCCCACTCCAAATAGGCATCCGATCAGCCTTGCCATAAAAGGGAGGTATCTTTAGCTTTAGTCCAGCAAGATCATCACAGTTGATGTCTTCTTCCTTCTTGATCACGTCTCTGCCTCCTCCGGCTGTCTCTAGAAGAAGAGCTATGGTGGTGTTCATAGTAGTTGTCAGTTTCTTGTGATCCAGCATGCTCACGCTGGTTCCTCCTAGATTCTTCTGGTTCTTGTTGAGTTTGGTTCACCCTTTCTCTTCTAGGCTCATTGCTTGTTACCCTGACCAGTAGCCTGCCTTCCATCTTCTAGCCTAAGTTCATTCACGGAGGGTCCCTTATACTGGTGCCTTAATCCATATCAACGCAAACCGTAGGAGATCAATTTGTTTGGTTTCAGTTGTGCTCAGTCATTTGATCAATTCAGTAGCTTGTTCTTACCTTACAAGTTTTGCTTCCTCTCTGACTCGTTCACCATGCGTACCTGGACATCAAGAAAGAACTTAAACAAGTAAATTGTCCAAGAGAATTCAATAGATTGAGCAATCGAAACAAATCCCGCTTTTCAAAGGTTCAAAAGAACAACTTCTAGATCACGGATCAGAGAATTCAATTGACAAAACTTCAGTTCAGATTAATCAGTTTAAGCTTTATGAAATCAGAACCTAAGATGAATAAGATCAGATTCAGATCACAAAGCCAAAGCAAACAACTTCAATCGCAAGTGATCAACAGATCTCAATCGATTCAATTACTTCTTCACACGGATCGTTTAGTTTGAATCCAAATATGGTAAGAACGTTTAGATCTATCAGGATTCAACACAGATGGATCAATATCAAACGAAAATATGATTAGATTCTACGAAAAACAACAACAATACACAGATCGATCAATGGTTTATGAGACAGTCAAAAAGTTCGACTTGAAACCAAAGAGAGATCGAGAACTTCCCTATCCAGAGTTGCTCTGATACCACTTAATATGATCCTAGGATGTTACTCTGGATCAGATGGGATAGATCTTGACATAAACGAATCAGAACTCAAGTTTATCAAGGTATGTGGATCGATTGGTGACACAAAGAGATGCGGATGGACTCCTTGATACTCCTAGGATCTAGATCAGATATGACACACCAAACTAGTAACCCTTAGATGCCGGATATGACTCACCAGCAAGCTCTTGCACTCGACAAAGAAGAGAGAAAGAGTTAGACAAAAGGTTTTGATAAAAGACTGCTTGATTCAGAATGGAGAGTTTACAAGTGTTTAAATAGAGAAACCAAGGAATATGCCTTAAGGTTTCGAGAAGTAACATAACATAGAAACTATAGTCTAAAACATAACATAATATAAATATATAGAGTAGTCTCCTAGGCTTGGACCGATATTAGCACCTAAGTGATGGTGTGAAGTAGCTTGTGCCTCGTAAAAACCTTCCTCCGGAAAACCTCTTTGGGACAAACCAAGAGCAAGGAAAAGAGCGGCACACAAGTAATTGCCTAAGTACTAACTCAGCTAGATGAGGAGATAACTTGAAATGGTGATCAAGGCATCTCGGATCATCAAATCTTTGTCCAAGACCTTCTTCTGTTTCCATACAAGTCTAAGTAATCCTCCAATGGCTCCATTTAGTTTCTTAGTTCTAGAACGAGTCATGGGACCTTCTGGAATGGCTAAGGCATCTTCACTTAGCTGGTTGATCCATGGTTGCATCCTGGTTACATCCTCTTCTTTGTTGCACTGGTCCGATGATCACTCAAATTGCCAAATCTCCAAACAGGGTAAACTGGAATCACTTCGGTTAAAAAGTGGGATAACTTCTTCCATCATAACTATTATGATCTTGATTAAAATTCAGGGTGATTCTAAACTGACTTTTGAGTCCAAATCAGATTCTTACATCGTGATTCATTCTGGTTTTATTTGTATCAAGAAGAAATTGCCAAATCTCCAAACAGGATAAACTGGAATCACTTCGGTTAAAAGTGGGATAACTTCTTCATCATAACTCCAATGATATTGATTAAACTCCAGAGTGATTCTACACTGATTAATGAGTCCAAATCAAACTTCTTATATCGTGATTCATTCTGGTTTTATTAGTATCAAGAATAAATTGCCAAATCTCCAAACAGGGCAAACTGGAATCACTTTGGTTAAAAGTGGGATAACTTCTTCATCATAACTCCTATGATCTTGATTCAACTCCAGGGTGATTCTACACTGATTAATGATTCCAAATCAAGATTCTTACATCATGATTCATTCTGGTTTTATTTGTATCAAGAAGAAATTGCCAATTCCCCAAACATGGTAAACTGGAATCACTTCGGTTAAAAGTGGGATAACTTCTTCATCATAACTCCTATGATCTTGATTCAACTCCAGGGTGATTCTACACTGATTAATGAGTCCAAATCAAGCTTCTTACATCGTGATTCATTCTGGTTTTATTAGTATCAAGAATATATTGCCAAATCTCCAAACAGGGTAAACTGGGATCACTTCGGTTAAAAGTGGGATAACTTCTTCATCATAACTCCAATGATATTGATTCAAATTCAAGATGATCTTCACTGATTTTGAGTCAAATCAGATTCTTACACTTGATTCATTCTGTTTGATTAGAATCAAGAAGAAATTCCCTAAGGCATTCTTAGTGAGTCCAAATCAATGATTCTTACATCTTTATTTATTCTGGTTTGATTAGATCAAGAAGAAATTGCCAACTCTCCAAACAGGGCAAACTGGAATCACTTCGTTTAAAAGTGGGATAACTTCTTCATCATAACTCCATGATATTGATTAAACTTCAGGGATGATTCTACACTGATTTATGAGTCCAAATCAGCTTCCTTACGTCTTGATTCATTCTGGTTTGATTAAATCAAGAAGAAATTGTCAAATCTCCAAACAGGTATACTGGAATCACTTCGGTTAAAAGTGGGATAACTTCTTCATCATAACTCTTATGATCTTGAATTCAACTTCAAGGGTGATTCTACAACTGATTAATGTGTCCAAATCAAGATTCTTACATTGTGATTCATTCTAGTTTTATTAGTATAAAGAATAAATTGCAAATCTCCAAGCAAGGCAAACTTGAATCAATTCGGTTAAAAAGTGGGATAACTTCTTCATCATAAGTCCAATGATATTAATTCAACTTCAGGATTATTCTACACTTATTATGAGTCCAAATCAAAATTTCTTACATCTTTATTCATTCTGGTTTGATTAGAATCAAGAAGAAATTGACAAATCTACAAACAAGGTAAACTGGAATCACTTCGGTTAAAAGTGGAATAACATCTTCATCATAACTCCTATGATATTGATTCAAATTCAGGATGATTATCCACTGATTTATGAGTTCAAATAAAGCTTCTTACATCTTGATTCATTCTGGTTTGATTAGAATCCAGAAGAAACTGCCATATCTCCAACAGGGTAAACTGGAGTCACTTTGGATAAAAGTGGGTTAACTTCTTCATCATAACTCCTATGATCTTGATTCAACTTCAGGGTGATTCTAAACTGATTTATGAGTCCAAATCAAGATTCTTACATCGTGATTCATTTTGGTTTTATTTGTATCAAGAAGAAATTGCCAATTCTTCAAACAGGGTAAACTAGAATCACTTCGGTTAAAAGTAGGATAACTTCTTCATCATAACTCCTATGATCTTGATTCAACTCCAGGGTGATTCTACACTGATTAATTAGTCCAAATCAAGATTCTTACATCATGATTCATTCTGGTTTTATTAGTATCAAGAATATATTGCCAAATCTCCAAACAGGGTAACTGGTATCACTTCGGCTAAAAGTGGGATAACTTCTTCATCATAAGTCCAATGATATTGATTCAAATTCAGGATGACCTTCACTGATTTATCAGTCTTAATCATGATTCTTACATCTTGATTCATTATGGTTTGATTAGAATCAAGAAGAAATTCCCAAATCTCCAAAAAGGGTAAACTGGAATCACTTCGGTTAAAAGTGGGATAACTTCTTCATCATAACTCCTATGATCTTGATTCAACTCCAGGGTGATTCTATACTGATTATGAGTCCAAATCAAGCTTCTTACATCGTGATTCATTCTGGTTTTATTAGTATCAAGAATATATTGCCAAATCTCCAAACAGGGTAAACTAGAATCACTTCGGTTAAAGGTGGGATAACTTCTTCATCATAACTCCTATGATCTTGATTCAACTTCAGGGTGATTCTAAACTGATTTATGAGTCCAAATCAATATTCTTACATCATGATTCATTCTGGTTTTATTTGTATCAAGAAGAAATGGCCAAATCTCCAAACAGGATAAACTGGAATCACTTCGGTTAAAAGTGGGATAACTTCTTCATCATAACTTCTATGATCTTGATTCAACTCCAGGGTGATTCTACACTGATTAATGAGTCCAAATCAAGCTTCTACATCGTGATTCATTCTGGTTTTATTAGTATCAAGAACAAATTGCCAAATCTCCAAACAAGGTAAACTGGAATCACTTCGGTTAAAGGTGGGATAACTTCTTCATCATAACTCCTATGATATTGATTCAAATTCAGGAAGATTATCCACTGATTTAAGAGTCCAAATAAAGCTTCTTACATTTTGATTCATTCTGGTTTGATTAGAATCCAGAAGAAACTGCCAAATCTCCAAACAGGGTAAACTGGAGTCACTTCGGATAAAAGTGGGTTAACTTCTTCATCATAATTTCTATGATCTTGATTCAACTCCAGGGTGATTCTACACTGATTTATGAGTCCAAATCAAGATTCTTACATCATGATTCATTCTGGTTTTATTTGTATCAAGAAGAAATTGCCAATTCTCCAAACATGGTAAACTGGAATCACTTCGGTTAAAAGTGGGATAACTTCTTCATCATAACTCCTATGATCTTGATTCAACTCCAGGGTGATTCTACACTGATTAATGATTCCAAATCAAGCTTCTTACATCGTGATTCATTCTGGTTTTATTAGTATCAAGAATATATTGCGAAATCTCCAAACAGGGTAAACTGGGATCACTTCGGTTAAAAGTGGGATAACTTCTTCATCATAAGTCCAATGATATTGATTCAAATTCAAGATGATCTTCACTGATTTATGAGTCTAAATCAAGATTCTTACATCTTGATTCATTCTGGTTTGATTAGAATCAAGAAGAAATTCCCAAATCTCCAAACAGGGTAAACTGGAATCACTTCGGTTAAAAGTAGAATAACATCTTCATCATAACTCCTATGATATTGATTCAACTTCAGGATGATTATCCACTGATTTATGAGTCCAAATAAAGCATCTTACATCTTGATTCATTCTGGTTTGATTAGAATCAAGAAGAAACTGTCAAATCCCAAACAGGGCAAACTGGAATCACTTCGGGTAAAAGTGGGATAAATTCTTCATCATAACTCCTATGATCTTGATTCTACTTCAGGGTTATTCTAAACTGATTTATGAGTCCAAATCAAGATTCTTACATCGTGTTTCATTCTGGTTTTATTTGTATCAAGAAGAAATTGCCAAATCTCCAAACAGGATAAACTGGAATCACTTCGGTTAAAAGTGGGATAACTTCTTCATCATAACACCTATGATCTTGATTCAACTTCAGGGTGATTCTAAAATGATTTATGAGTCCAAATCAAGATTCTTACATCGTGATTCATTCTGGTTTTATATGTATCAAGAAGAAATTGCCAAATCTCCAAACAGGATAAACTGGAATCACTTCGGTTAAAAGTGGGATAACTTCTTCATCATAGCTCCAATGATATTGATTAAACTCCAGGGTGATTCTACACTGATTAATGAGTCAAAATCAAGCTTCTTACATCGTGATTCATTATGGTTTTATTAGTATCAAGAATAAATTGCCAAATCTCCAAACAGGGTAAACTGGAATCACTTCGGTTAAAAGTGGAATAACATCTTCATCATAACTCCTATGATATTGATTCAACTTCAGGATGATTATCCACTGATTAATGAGTCCAAATAAAGCTTATTACATCTTGATTCATTCTGGTTTGATTAGAATCAAGAAGAAACTGCCAAATCTCCAAACATGGTATACTTGAGTCACTTAGGTTAAAAGTGGGATAATTTCTTCATCATAACTCCTATGATCTTGATTCAACTTCAGGGTGATTCTAACTTATTTATGAGTCCAAATCAATATTCTTACATCGTGATTCATTCTGGTTTTATTTGTATCAAGAAGAATTGCCAATTCTCCAAACTGGAATCACTTCGATTAAAAGTGGGATAACTTCTTCATCATAACTCCTATGATCTTGATTCAACTCCAGGGTGATTCTACACTTATTAATGAGTCTAAATCAAGCTTCTTACACCGTGATTCATTCTGGTTTTATTAGTATCAAGAATATATTGCCAAATCTCCAAATAGGGTAAACTGGAATCACTTCGGTTAAAAGTGGGATAAATTCTTCATCATAACTCCAATGATATTGATTCAACTTCAGGATGATTATCCACTGATTTATGAGTCCAAATAAAGCTTCTTACATCTTGATTCATTCTGGTTTGATTAAAACCAAGAAGAAATTGCCAAATCTCCAAACATGGTAAACTAGAATCACTTCGGTTAAAGGTGGGATAACTTCTTCATCATAACTCCTATGATCTTGATTCAACTTCAGGGTGATTCTAATCTGATTTATGAGTCAAAATAAATATTCTTACATCGTGATTCATTCTGGTTTTATTTGTATCAAGAAGAAATTGCCAAATCTCCAAACAGGGTAAACTGGAATCACTTCGGTTAAAAGTGGGATAACTTCTTCATCATAACTCCATTGATATTGATTAAACTTCAGGGTGATTTACACTGATTAATGAGTACAAATCAAGCTTCTTACATCGTGATTCATTCTGGTTTTATTGGTATCAAGAACAAATTGCCAAATTTTCAAACATGGTAAACTGGAATCACTTTGGTTGAAAGTGGGATAACTTCTTCATCATAACTCCTATGATATTGATTCAACTTCAGGGTGATTCTAAACTGATTTATGAGTTCAAATCAAGATTCTTACATCTTGATTCATTCTGGTTTTATATGTATCAAGAAGAAATTGCCAAATCTCCAAACAGGATAAACTGGAATCACTTCGGTTAAAAGTGGGATAACTTCTTCTTCATAAGTCCAATGATATTAAGTCAAATTCAGGATGATTCTTCACTGATTTATGAGTCTAAATCAAGATTCTTACATCTTGATTCATTCTGGTTTGATTAGAATCAAGAAGAAATTCCCAAATCTCCAAACAGGGTAAACTGGAATCACTTCGGTTAAAAGTGGAATACCATCTTCATCATAACTCCTATTATTGGAATTGTGAAAGTATGAAGAGAATAGTTGAGTTTAGGTGAGATTTGAGTGAAGAACAGAGGAAGAACAAGAAAATTAGTTTCTGGACAGTTTAGAGAGAGGGAGGAGAGAGAGTGACGAATTTGGAGATTGAGAGAGAGAAGGGAGATTATTCTCCTTGATTCTATTACTTGCTTGCACATTACATATATAGAGGGTTTAGAGAGAGAGAAAGGACAGTGACTGAAATAATAAATCACCTACACCTTTTATAGGAACTCTATCACCATTAGCTATCATAACATTTTCCTAGAATTGGTTTTATATTAGTAATCAAGTTTGAATCCTAATCATATGGTGTGATGCACCTGAGTCTATAACTAATGGTCTAGTACTGCCTATTCCATTCATTGCAATACCAGCAGTGTATGAAGCATTAAGAGAGATACCAAGAGTGTTAAGGTTACCAGAGTTCTCCTTTAAAGCCTTGATGAGAGCATCCAAGTCAGACCTCTTAATGTTCTCATCATGATTCGACCTTGCAGTGGAGTAGGAGGAGGTTGTTGCCATGGCCTTTCCCATACCAGTGTTAGAGCACATTGGTTCAGCTCCTTCAGTTGAGAATTGGGCTCTAGCATCTTGGTACTGGTTCCTGAACTTGTTTGGCTTCAAGTGAGGATGAAGTATCCAGCACTTATCCTTCAGGTGGCCCTTCTTCTTACAATGATCACATGTCAAGACCCTCCTATCATCTGGTTTGTAAACTCCTTTGTTTGCTACTGGTCCTTCAGCTTGGTTACTCATAACCAACTCGCCTTTGCCTCCAAATAAGACAAGAGATCCTTGTTCCTTCTGAATCTGAGTACACACTTCTTCAAGGCTTGGTAGCTTGTATGCTCTCAGTATGTGCTTGATTAGATCATTGTAGGTTGGATTTAGAGTGAGGAGCAACCCAAACACCTTATCCTGCTCTCTCCTCTCATTCAAGACTGAGGGTTCTATGGTATGTGGTCTAAGCATCTCCAGCTCTTGCCCACAGTGACCTAAACTTCCCAAAATGGACTGTAAAATCCATGTCTTCTTGACTGAGGGAGTTTATAGCTTTCTTTACTTCAAAAACTCGAGTAAGGTTTGATACATTACTATAGACCTTGTATAGAGTTTCCCACAAATCTTTGGAGCTTTCACAGTATGAATAAGCTTCCAAAATGGCTGGATCTAGAGAGTTCTGGATGAGAGACAGCACCATGAGATCCTCCTGAACCCATTTGCCTTCATCAATCACCACCATCTCCTTTCCATCTTCTCCTTAGACAGTTTGTTTTGGAGCTTCTCCACTTGAGACATGACTCCATAAACCTCTTCCTCCAAGGGCAGTCTTCACCAATATCGACCATAGAAGGTAATTAACTCCCTTCAAGTTACTGGAATGGTCACAACTTTAGTGTTCTCCATTTTTTCTTGCTATAAGTTTCTGGGTAAGAGAAACTGAAACAGAGAGTATGAAACAGAGTAGAATAGAGAGCTTTGCGGAAGTAGAATAGGTTTCAAGAGCTTTGAGGCTCTGATACCATGTGATTTTTAGAGAATATAGGAGAGATTAGACTGGAAACATGATGAACTTGCTCAAGAACATGAAGAACAGCAAGAGAGAGAAGGGATTTCGTGTGTGTGTGTGTGTGTGTGAGAGAGAGAGAGAGAGAGAGAGAGAGAGAGAGAGAGAGAGAGAGAGAGAGAGAGAGAGAGAGAGAGAGAGAGAGGCAGAGAATAGAGAAGTGAATTGTTTATTCAACTTACTTGTCTTGGGTTCCAGGAACCATTACATAAATAGGGAGACAAATATCTCAGGAAAATAATAAACAAAGAGGTATCCAAGGAATAAGAATAAACAATAGGGGAAGAGTCCAACTGTCTAGGGCAGAGTCTTCAGAGAGAAAGCGACCCTGTCTGGGCAGAATCTTCAGAGAGAAAGAGACCTGTCCCAATGGCTGTATGGACCACTCTGCATGAGTTCATCACGTGAATTAGCTCCCCCAACCTTTCTATTCTTCAGGCAAACTAAGGTAAGTGTTCCAGAATTATTTTGCTCAACTTGACACTTCCTTTACTTGCAAGTCACGTTGGGTGACCTAGGTTGTACGGACAGTCTTGACTCACAAGTTATCTTGATTCTTTGTTTAATCCAAACCAACTGATTTCCTCTTGCATCTTATTGCTTCATCTCAACATGAACATCCCCTTTGTGCTCTTTGCTTCCAACTTGTTCCTTAGCTCTCCTGGTTGAGAACAAAACAAAGGCAACCAAAGACCCGGAAGATGGTCTAGGGTTGGTCTATGCTTGTTCAAAACCTCAAATGGTGACTTATCCTCAAGGATCCTGGTTGGAGTTCTATTAATCAGGTAACACGCAGTAGCCACTGCATCACTCCAGAACCTCTTTGGGACATTAGCTTGGAACATCATAGACCGTGCTACCTCCATAAGGTGTTTGTTCTTTCTCTCTGCCACTCCATTTTGTTGAGGTGTATAGGGACAGCTTGTTTGATGAAGAATTCCACGCTGAGATAGGTGTTGCTTGATTGCTTGACTTGTATACTCCCCACCATTATCTGATCTAAAAATTTTAAGCTTGGCATTGAAATGGTTAGTCACATAGTTTTGAAAGTTTCTAAATGCATCAAGCACCCTATCTTTAGATGAAATCAAGGTTATCCAGGTGTATTTAGATTTTCTCATCTATGAATGTAACAAAGTATTTATGGTTCTCCCTAGACAAACAAGGGGCAGTCCAAACATCCGAGTGAATCAAATCAAAGCAATGATCATAGATAGTTGTGGATTTATGAAACACAGTCTTACAATGCTTGCCTAAGATACAAGCTTCACAATCATTATTTTCAGACACAACACCTGGAACCATTAAGTTTAAAGCTCTAACATGAGGATGTCCTAGTCTAGCATGCCACAAAGCATTCTTATTCAAACCAGAAGTAGAAACAGAAGTAAATGAACATCTATGATCAGGAAAAGAAGTAAGCTCTTCAAGCAAATATAGATCTCCTTTTGTCACTCCTTGTCCAACCAACTGACTGCTCTCAATATCCTGAAACTTCACATCATTAGGGCTAAAGATAACATTACAATTAAGATCAGTGGTGCACTTCTTGACAGACAATAGGTTTGAGGTGAATTCAGGCATATAAAAGGCTCTAGTTTCTTTATCAAACAACTTTAGCTTGCCTATACCTCTAATTGGAATTCTATCTCCATTAGCAATCATAACATGTCCATTTGCTGGTTCTATATCTCTAATAAGACTAGTATCACTTATCATATGATGACATGCACCAGAATCAATTATTAAAGGTTTAGTCATGTTATGAGCAATATGGGATTGACCAACTATTCTAGCATGAGTATAAGCATTATCAGTATGATCAAGGACACTAGCAGTCTTAGATGCACCAAATGAATACCCATTGACAGTACCAAGAGTGTTACCATTCTCCTTGAGCATTTTGATGAGTGCATCCATGTCTGACCTCCGGATGAACTCATGCTCATTGGTCCTGGTTGGCTGGTTGGTCTGGTGAGCAGTGTAAGTTACCAAAGCCTTGTTCTCACCCCCTTCTCGATTCTCAGCTTCATTTGAACGGCTTGAGGTACCAGTTCCATGTTGATCACTTGCTCCATATGTGACATTTGCCCTTGCTTCCCTCTCCTTGTTGAACTTGGCCGGTTTGAGATGAGGGTGAAGGATCCAGCACTGATTCTTCTTGTGACCATGTCTCTTGCAATGATCACAGTTACCATTAAACCTCCTTTCCTCATAGCTTCCATTGCCACGCCTATCTTCATATCTGTTGACCTTGTTTGCTTGAGGCACCTCAGCTTGGTTAGCTAGTGTGAGCTCCCCCTTTCCTCCAAAGAGTCCTAATGACCCTTGCTCCTTCTGGATTTGTGAGCATACTTCTTCAAGAGTTGGCAGCTTCTCTGACCTCAGGATATGCTTGATCAGATCGTTATAGGAGGAGTTGAGTGTGAGTAGTAGCCAAACACCTTATCTTGCTCACGCCTTTCATTAAGCTCATCAGGATCAGTAGTACTTGGCCTCAGCATCTCAAGCTCTGACCATAAAGCTCTAAACTTTCCCAAATGCTTGGTAAACTCCATGTCTTCTTGGGCAAGGTTGTTGATGGCCCTCTTTATCTCAAATACCCTAGTGAGGTTTGAGATGTTACCATACACCTTCTGAAGTGTATCCCACAAGTCTTTTGCCTTCTCACAGTAGCTATAAGCTTCCAGAATGGATGGATCCAATGAACTTTGAAGGATAGACATTACCAGTAGATCTTCTTGCATCCACTTCACTTCATCACACACGACCACCTCCCTATCACCTTCTTTGGTGATGATCTTTGGAGCTTCATCTTCTAGGACATGGCTCCACAGGCCCTTACTTCCCACTGCGGTCTTCACTACACGAGACCATAACAAGTAGTTCCCACCTTTGAGTGTAACCGGAATGACTGTAGTCTTGGTGTTCTCCATCTTGTGATTTCCGGATCAAAAAGAGTGTTCTTGAGTTCTTCAACGATCACAACCCAGATCTAAGATAACCTGGCTCTGATACCATGAAATCTTGAGAGAAACTTGAGTATAAACAGAAGATAGAGTGAAGAATGGAGAGAATAGAGAGACTAGACAAGAAAGTAAAGAGAGATCCGGGTAGACTTAAGAAACCATTAGAGAGAGTTTAGAGAGATAAACGAGAGAGAGAGACTGAAATGCTCGTTATGATTGATGATAAGCAAGGTTTACAATATATAGAGGAAGATTAGGATAAGGTTCAACGTAAACAAAGACCAAAGCATGTGTAGTCAAGCCGGGGAGGAGCGTCTATTTGAAATGCTTGGACCAGAAGCTCCACACGCTTGATGCCAAGGCATCTTGACCAGATGCTCTTCCTTTTCCAGTCATGAGCCAGCCTGTCAGACGCGCCTCTCTTATCCCTTTGGTCAAGCTTTCCCGCGTGGTAAGTAGTAAGAGTAACTCTTGGTCGAGTTACTTGTTCCCCAGGTAACATAACCTTCAAGGTGAGTTTGGGTGTACGGCCATTGTACGGCCTTTTGTACGGCCATTTGTACGGACACCCCAAACTCAATTCCTCCCAAATCCTCTATGCTTCCTCTATCATTTAACCAGCTTATTCAACACTTACATCGTGATTTATTCTGGTTTTATTTGTATCAAGAAGAAATTGCCAAATCTCCAAACAGGGTAAACTTGGAATCACTTTGGGTTAAAAGTGGGATAACTTCTTCATCATAACTCCTATGATATTGATTCAACTTCATGGTGATTCTAAACTGATTTATGAGTCCAAATAAAGCTTCTTACATCTTGATTCATTCTGGTTTTATTAGTATTAAGAAGAAATTGTCAAATCTCCAAATAGGGTAAACTGGATTCACTTCGGTTAAAAGTGGGATAACTTCTTCATCATAACTCCTATGATACTGATTCAAATTCAGGTGATTATCCACTGATTTATGAGTCCAAATCAAGATTCTTAAATCTTGATTAATCATGGTTTATTAGAATCAAGAAGATATTGCCAACTCTCCAAAGAGGGCAAACTGGAATCACTTTGGTTAAAAGTGGGAAACTTCTTCATCATAACCACTATGATCTTGATTCAAATTCAGGGTGATTATACACTGATTTATGATTCCAAATCAAGCTTCTTACCTCATGATTCATTCTGGATTTATTTGTATCAAGAAGAAATTGCCAAATCTCCAAACAAGGCAAACTGGAATCACTTCTGTTAAAAGTGGGATAACTTCTTCATCATAACTCCAATGATATTGATTCAACTTCAGGATGATTCTAAACTGATTACGAGTCCAAATCAAGCTTCTTACATCTTGATTCATTCTGGTTTAATTAGAATCAAGAAAACAATTAAACAAACTGGAATCACTTCGGTTAAAAGTGGGATAACTTCTTCATCATAACTCCTATGATCTTGATTCAACTTCAGGGTGATTCTACACTGATTTATGAGTCCAAATCAAGCTTCTTACATCGTGATTCATTCTGGTTTTATTAGAATCAAGAAGAAATTGCCAAATCTCCAAACAGGGCAAACTGGAATCACTTCGGTTAAAGTGGGATAACTTCTTCATCATAACCCAATGATATTGATTCAACTTCAGGGTGATTCTACACTGATTTATGAGTCCAAATCAAGCTTCTTACATCGTGATTCATTCTGGTTTGATTAGAATCAAGAAGAAATTGCCAAAATCTCCAAACATGGATAACTGGAATCACTTCGGTTAAAAGTGGGATAACTTCTTCATCATAACTCCAATGATATTGATTCAAACTTCAGGTGATTCTACACTGATTATGAGTCCAAATCAAGCTTCTTACATCGTGATTCATTCTGGTTTTATTTGTATCAAGAAGAAATTACCAAATCTCCAAACAGGATAAACTGGAATCACTTCGGTTAAAAGTGGGATAACTTCTTCATCATAACTCCTATGATCTTGATTCAACTTCAGGGTGATTCTAAACTGATTTATGAGTCCAAATCAAGCTTCTTACATCGTGATTCATTCTGGTTTTATTTGTATCAAGAAGAAATTGCCAAATCTCCAAACAGGGTAAACTGGAAATCACTTCGGTTAAAAGTGGGATAACTTCTTCATCATAACTCCTATGATCTTGATTCAACTTCAGGGTGATTCTACACTATTTATGAGTCCAAATAAAGCTTCTTACATCTTGATTCATTCTGGTTTTATTAGTATCAAGAAGAAATTGTCAAATCTCCAAACAGGGTAAACTGAATCACTTCGGTTAAAAGTGGGATAACTTCTTCATCATAACTCCTATGATATTGATTCAACTTCAGGGTGATTCTAAACAAATTTATGAGTCCAAATCAAGCTTCTTACATCGTGATTCATTCTGGTTTTATTTGTATCAAGAAGAAATTACCAAATCTCCAAACAGGGTAAATTGGAATACTTCGGTTAAAAGTGGGATAACTTCTTCATCATAACTCCTATGATCTTGATTCAACTTCAGGGTGATTCTACACTGATTTATGAGTCCAAATAAAGCTTCTTACATCTTGATTCATTCTGGTTTTATTAGTATCAAGAAGAAATTGCCAAATCTCCAAACAGGGTAAACTGGAATTCACTTCGGTTAAAAGTGGGATAACTTCTTCATCATAACTCCTATGATCTTGATTCAACTTCAGGGTGATTATACACTGATTTATGAGTCCAAATCAAGATTCTTACATCTTGATTCATTCTGGTTTGATCCCAAATCCCCAAACAGGGCAAACTAGGAATCACTTCGGTTAAAAGTGGGATAACTTCTTCATCATAACTCCAATGATATTGATTCAACTTCAGGATGATTCTACACTGATTTATGAGTCCAAATCAAGCTTCTTACATCGTGATTCATTCTGGTTTTATTTGTATCAAGAAGAAATTACCAAATCTCCAATCAGGATAAACTGGAATCACTTCGGTTAAAAGTGGGATAACTTCTTCATCATAACTCCTATGATATTGATTCAACTTCAGGTGATTCTACACTGATTTATGAGTCCAAATAAAGATTCTTACATTTTGATTCATTCTGGTTTTATTAGTATCAAGAATAAATTGCCAAATCTCCAAACATGGTAAACTAGATTCACTTCGGTTAAAAGTGGGATAACTTCTTCATCATAACTCCTATGATATTGATTCAAATTCAGGGTGATTATCCACTGATTTTTGAGTCCAAATCAAGATTCTTACATCTTGATTCATTATGGTTTGATTAGAATCAAGAAGAAATTGCCAACTCTCCAAACAGGACAAACTAGAATCACTTTGGTTAAAAGTGGGATAACTTCTTCATCCTAACCCCTATGATCTTGATTCAACCTCAGGGTGATTCTACACTAATTTATGAGTCCAAATCAAGCTTCTTACATCATGATTCATTCTGGTTTTATTAGTATCAAGAAGAAATTGCCAAATCTCCAAATAGGGCAAACTGGAATCACTTCGGTTAAAAGTGGGATAACTTCTTCATCATAACTCCAATGATATTGATTCAACTTCAGGATGACTCTACTCTGATTTATGAGTACAAATCAAGCTTATTATATCTTGATTCATTCTGGTTTAATTAGAATCAAGAAACAGGGTAAACTGGAGTCACTCCGGCTAAAAGTGGGATAACTTCTTCATCATAACTCCAATGATCTTGATTCAAATTCGGGGTGATTCTAAACTGATTTATGAGTCCAAATCAAGCTTCTTACATCGTGATTTATTCTGGTTTTATTTGTATCAAGAAAGAAATTGCCAAATCTCCAAACAGGGTAAACTGGAATCACTTCGGCTAAAAGTGGGATAACTTCTTCATCATAACTCCTATGATATAGATTCAACTTCAAGGTGACTCTAAACTTATTTATGAGTCCAAATAAAGCTTCTTACATCTTGATTCATTCTGGTTTTATTAGTATCAAGAAGAAATTGCCAAATCTCCAAACAGGGTAAACTGGATTCACTTCGTTTAAAAGTGGGATAACTTCTTCATCATAACTCCTATGATATTGATTCAAATTCAGGGTGATTATCCACTGATTTATGAGTCCAAATCAAGATTCTTATATCTTGATTCATTTTGGTTTGATTAGAATCAAGAAGAAATTGCCAACTCTCCAAACAGGGCAAACTGGAATCACTTTGGTTAAAAGTGAGATAACTTCTTCATCATAACCCCTATGATCTTGATTCAACTTCAGGGTGATTCTACACTGATTTACGAGTCCAAATCAAGATTTTTACATCATGATTCATTCTGGTTTTATTAGTATCAAGAAGAAATTGCTAAATCTCCAAACAGGGCAAACTGGAATCACTTCGGTTAAAGTGGGATAACTTCTTCATCATAACTCCAGTGATATTGATTCAACTTCGTGATGATTCTACTCTGATTTATGAGTCCAAATCAAGCTTCTTACATCTTGATTCATTCTGGTTTAATTAGAATCAAGAACAGCTTAAAACTGGAGTCACTTCGGTTAAAAGTGGGATAACTTCTTCATCATAACTCCTATGATTTTGATTCAATTCAGGGTGATTCTAATCTGATTTATGACTCCAAATCAAGATTCTTACATCGTGATTCATTCTGGTTTTATTTGTATCAAGAAGAAATTTCAAATCTCCAAACAGGGTAAACTGGAATCAATTCGGTTAAAAGTGGGATAACTTCTTCATCATAACTCCTTTGATATTGGTTCAACTTCAGGGTGATTCTACACTGATTTATGAGTAAAAATCAAGCTTCTTACATCATGATTAATTCTGGTTTGATTAAATCAAGAAGAAATTACCAAATCTCCAAACATGATAAACTGGAATCACTTCGGTTAAAAGTGGAATAACTTCTTCATCATAAGTCCAATGATATTGATTCAACTTCAGGATGATTCTTCACTGATTTATGAGTCCAAATCAAGATTCTTACATCTTGATTCATTCTTTTTTATTAGAATCAAGAAGAAATTGCAAAATCTCCAAACAAGGTAAATTGGAGTCACTTCGGTTAAAAGTGGGGATAACTTCTTCATCATAACTCCTATGATCTTAATTCAAATTAAGGGTGATTCTAAACTTATTTATGAGTCTAAATCAAGCTTCCAACATCTTGATTCGTTCTGGTTTTATTATTATCAAGAAGAAATTGCCAACTCTCCAAACAGGGTAAACTGGAATCACTTCGGTTAAAAGTGGGATAACTTCTTCATCATAACTCCCATGATCTTGATTCAACTTCAGGGGTAATTCTACACTGATTTATGAGTCCAAATCAAGCTTCTTACTGTTGAAATGAGAACACCAGGAAGAGCTGAACCAAGTGGCAGGAGGAGAAGCTCTTCATATGGTGCAAAGGATGGCTTGAGTGACACAAGCTACTAACTAAACTCCAAACATAACAAGGAAGAGCACAATAGTGAATGTGTGGAGTAAAGCACCTATTATGAATGTGAAGGAGAGCTTTGGGGCAGCAAAGCTATCATCACTATATGGAGCTGAGTGAGAACAAAATGGAGACCTTCAGGGATCCATTTGAGTGTGGCAATCACTCATGCTCCAGAGAAGAAGGCTTCATAAGGTGCATGAGAAGGTTTCAGTGTAGCCCAATAAAGTTGTCTACACATGTTGCCCAAGAAGAAGAGTCCAATAGCATGATGAACCAAGAAGAAGACCAGCCCACCTATCATATTAAAGAAGAACCAGCAGCCCAATCTGTTTATGGATAAGTGAAGCCCAATCCTTATCTTGAAGAGAAGTCCAAAGAAGACAGGTCCAAGATGATCAAGTCTGAGAGTCCAATAAGGATTGCTGAACACACTCAGTGTAGTCCAATCAGTTTGTCTACAAATGGAGCCCAAGAAGAAGAGGCCCAATACTGATCCAATAAGGAGAAGTAGCCAAGCAAGCAGCTGGTGACAAGCAGGTGAAGAAAAGTCAACAATAGTAGGCTAAGCTCATTATGCTTACTTCTGAAGGTGGAAAACTGCTGAGATGTTTCTGTGTGAAACTAGAGGTGGCACACGGTTTTTACTCCCTGTTTTAGCTCCTGTTTCACTTGTATCAGAAACAAGTTGGCACAAGTGGATTACAAGTGGACTGACGTGCATAGCTTTAGGATGAAGTCTTGTACTTTGTATAAATATGTATGTTCTGTTATCAATGAAAACTAAGAAAGCCATTGAGCTTCTTCCCCCTTATGCTCATGTACTTCACCAGAAATGTTTGGGGTTACTTATTCTTAAATTTCAACATGGTATCAGAGCAGTGTTATGCCTGAAACCAAAAGCTTCCGAAAAATCAAAACAAAACAGAGCAAGATCTCTGTTCAAACAATTTTCAAAAATCTTGTTACTAATGGAAGAGCTCAAGCTTTTGGGCCTTCAATACTCTTGTTACTTATTTGCATACTCTCATTCTCTATGAGTAGTGGCACGCCTAATGAGAAACATGATGATCAGTCTTCAAGGTTTTCAGAGAACTATTGGAGAACTGGAGTTGTTGAGCTGCTGAAGATGCAGCCTTAGAAGTCCATGATGGTCCAGATGACAAGGAGCTGGAGTTCAGTACCCTTGCAAGCAAGAGGCGCCTTCCATAAATCAAGGAGGCATCTAAAGCTGTTGAAGACAGCCTTTGGAGATCAGTTATGAAAATGTTGCAGAACTGGTCCAAACAAGAAGTTGTTCATTCTCTCACTGGTGACTACCTGCCTACACATCAGAAGTGTTTTCATGGGTGTTGAGATAAGGAGTTCATAAGCTGAAGAGGTTGATCAATCAAAACATGTATGGGGTTCCTTTGTATCTCAAGTAGCTGTGTCTGTGGAGGTTATCCAATTGTGTTACCAACAGAACAAAAGCTACAAGAAGAACAAAAGTGTTTTTTCAAGATGGTCTACTCAAAGATGGTGTTTTCAAGAATAAAAACGTGTGTGAAATATCTCAGGAGGAGATAGTTTTTTTATAAACTCATGTGGTAATAAGAGCTGTTTAAGCAGCCTTGTGTTTTGTGGATCACATCTCAAACTCTCATGAAGCTGAAACAAGGAGGAGTTCAAATGGAGCTCCCATCAGAAGCATTTCAAGCAAGTGAAGAAGGATGGTGAATCCAAGTTGTTAAAACGTCATTACATATACAAGAAATTCAAAGGAGGAGATGGCAGTGCTATTGGGGCTACTTCAACAAACAAAAACAAAAACAGAAGCCCACACAAAAGAAGAAGATGTGTACACTCATGATTCCCATTTCAAGATTGGCTTTCATTCCATATCCAGACCAATCTTGAGGGGGGCTGTAGAATGTGAATCATGAATACCAACCATGGAGACTAACCAACTGGTGGAATCCATACAAGCTTGTCATTGCACGCAGAGCTCTACTGTAAGATGGCTGACCCAAAAGAGGCAGACCAACGGTGACCCAAGATGGCAGTATTATACTCACGCTGACCACAAGAGGCAAACCGCAGCACCCTGAAAGACAGCTTAGATGGAGAAAGCAAGAACGAAAGATCAAAGTGGTGGTTGAAGTGATTCACATGGAGAGGAAGTCCAGAGATGTGCACAAGTGTTCTCATTGTGCAAGATAGACTTTCATATTCATATCCCGCCTATCTTGAGGAGGAGTGTTGAAATGATAACACCAGGAAGAGCTGAACCAAGTGGCAGGAGGAGAAGCTCTTCATATGGTGCAAAGGATGGCTTGAGTGACACAAGCTACTAACTAAACTCCAAACATAACAATGAAGAGCACAATAGTGAATGTGTGGAGTAAAGCACCTATTATGAATGTGAAGGAGAGCTTTGGGGCAGCAAAGCTATCATCAATATATGGAGCTGAGTGAGAACAAAAATGGAGACCTTCAGGGATCCATTTGAGTGTGGCAATCACTCATGCTCCAGAGAAGAAGAAGATTGCATAAGGTGCATGAGAAGGTTTCAGTGTAGCCCAATAAGGTTGTCTCACATGTTGCCCAAGAAGAAGAGTCCAATAGCATGATTAACCAAGAAGAAGACCAGCCCACTATCAGATTAAAGAAGAACAGCAGCCCAATCTGTTTATGGATAAGTGAAGCCCAATCCTTATCTTGAAGAGAAGTCCAAAGAAGACAGGTCCAAGATGATCAAGTCTGCGAGTCCAATAAGGATTGGCTGAACACAACTCAGTGTAGTCCAATCAGTTTGTCTACAAATGGATCCCAAGAAGAAGAGGCCCAGTACTGATCCAATAAGGAGAAGTAGCCAAGCAAGCAGCTGGTGACAAGCAGGTGAAGAAAAGTCAACAATAGTAGGCTAAGCTCATTATGCTTACTTCTGAAGGTGGAAACTGCTGAGATGTTTCTGTGTGAAACTAGAGGTGGCACACGGTTTTTACTCCCTGTTTTAGCTCCTGGTTTCACTTGTATCAGAAACAAGTTGGCACAAGTGGATTACAAGTGGATTACAAGTGGACTGACGTGCATTAGCTTTAGGATGAAGTCTTGTACTTTGTATAAATATGTATGTTCTGTTATCAATGAAAACTAAGAAAGCCATTGAGCTTCTTCCCCCTTATGCTCATGTACTTCACCAGAAATGTTTGGGGTTACTTATTCTTAAATTTCAACACTTACATCGTGATTCATTCTGGTTTTATTAGTATCAAGAAGAAATTGCCAAATCTCCAAACAGTGTAAACTAGAATCACTTCGGTTAAAAGTAGAATAACTTCTCATCGTAAGTCTAGTGATATTGATTCAACTTCAGGATGATTCTGCACTGATTATGAATCCAAATCAAGCTTCTTACATCTTGATTCATTCTGGTTTGGTTAGAATCAAGAAGAAATTGTCAAAACTCCAAACAAGGCAAACTGGAGTCACTTCGGTTAAAAGTGGGATAACTTCTTCATCATAACTCCAATGATATTGATTCAACTTCAGGATGATTCTACTCTGATTTATGAGTCAAAATCAAGCTTCTTACATCTTGATTCATTCTGGTTTAATTAGAATCAAGAAACAGGGTAAACGGGAGTCACTCCGTGATGCGTCCCTAGGATGCTCTTTGGTTGATGGGAATGGATGGATAGATCCTTGCAAGAACGAATCAGAGACTCAAGTCCTTCAAGGCGTGTGGGATGAGTGGTGACACAAGAGGGATGGATGATCTCTTGATACTCCTAGATGATTAACTTGGATATGACACACCAAACTAAGCACCCTTAGGTTTCTGGATACTACACACCAGAACTCGACACTTTCTAGAGAGAGAGCCGTCAAGAATGAATGATACTTGTTATTGAAAAGTTGGATGATTACAAGAGGGTGTAGAGAACCCTTTAAATAAGAAACCAGAGACAATTCCTCTAGGGTTTTGACATTAAACAAGAAAAGGAAAGAAAGGAAACTATAGTCTAAGTTTAACATATGCTTAAAAGATGAAATAAAAATGTAACTTCTATAGTCTTGGACCGAGAATAGAGCCTAAGTGATGTGAAGACAAGTTGTGGCCTCGTTAAAAACCTTCCTCCTGGAAAACCTCGTGGGACAAAACCAAAAGCAAGGAAAAGAGCACGCACCCCATGTCTTGCCTAGACACTAACTCAGTTTGGTGTAGAGATGGCTTGAATGGTGATCAAGACATCTCGGATCAAACCTTGTCCAAGACCTTCTTGTTGTGGATGTGAAGTGAGTAATCCAACAACATTCTCCTTAAGCTTCTTGACTCTGGAACGAGTCATGGGACCTTCAAGAATGGCTAGAGCATCATCACCAAGTTGTTGGTGCAATGTGGCTTCATGTGGCTCATCTAGACTCTCCTTGTTCTCCTTAGTGATCGGTCCATGATCACATCAAATGCACTCTTAAATGTTGCATCCTCAAGCTCTTCAGGTTCAGGTTCATGCTTCCATCCTTTGGTGCTTTCCATGATCACATCATCCCCTCCCTCTTCAAAAGATTTGTCCTCAAATCTGTTTTACCTACAATAGAGGGGACCAAGTCAGTAACATCGAAGTTCAAAATCAGATTACACTTACCTTGCAAGCCCCTTTGATAGGCATTGTTGCTGACTGGTTTGGATATGTAGAAGGCATTAATCCATTTAGTTCCTGATTCATTACTCAAACCTGATATATTGAAACAAAGCAAGTTAGCACATAAAAGTTTATCAAAGAGTAATAATCTTATCCCAAATTGGTTTTTGCTCAGTTTTGGCTTGTGTGCTGCATCTGGTGGGCTTCTTTGATGAGGATGAATCCAGTGACGTCTTGGTGCTTATCCTGATCCAAATCAGGTGGCTTGAACAGCTTGTCTTCCACATGCTTGTTCTTTCTTCTTGTATGCTTCCAAGCTTCATCATAATCTGCACATGGCTCTTTTGACAAAACAAGTGC
>CAJHQP010009402.1:0-22574 GCA_905132765.1 Moricandia arvensis
AGTTGTTGTTTTGACAGAAAAGGGTCAAAACTGTGTCGACTCGTTCAATTAAACCAAAACACCAATGCATAATATGTGAAAATTTAATTTGTCGGATGTAAAGGGAATCAACCTTTGGCAATAAAGCAAAGAGTTGGTACTTTGCACATGGGATTAACTAACCTAATTAAAAAGATTAGGGAAAATGATCAACTGTACATTTTTAAATTGTGAAGCAGTGGATCCCATATACTGGAATATCGTAATCCTACCTAAATTCGTTGGGCCGGCAATCACGCGTTTTATTCCTTCCTTTCGTTCCTTTTCTGATTTCATTTTATTTTATTTTTATTACTTATTTATCCGATTATATTAGGATTCATGCATTGTGTTATATTGAGCATGAATGAATCCAGCTCTCATTTTTGACCTTACATTGATAAGAATTTGAATGTAGAAATTTAAATACATCTAAGTCATTACTACTAAGTAGTAAATACATAGGTTTTCTTCGTAGATCCCAAATTTGTCCCAGACTCATGTTACATATATTATTTATGAAATTGTCATGGTGGCAAAAAAAAATTATAGTAAACTCATTTTTCTCGTCATATGACCATATTAATTTTGGATAATGTATTCCCTATAATAATGTGTTAGATTAGAGTGTATGCCAGGAAATCTGCGTCAGTTTATGATATATTGAATGTAACAATAATAATCACTATTAGTGCAAAAACAAACAATAATAATCACTATCCGTGATCGATCAATCTTTAATATCTAATATATTAAAACAGAGTCCTATTTGAAAATTACCTTGACATATTTTTTTGGATTTACTGAAAAATGTTGTGACTTATCTATTAACTAACATCTATATTATTAAAAATCAAGTACAAAATTGAAATGTTTGAAAACATAGATAGTACACTAAAGGAAGAATGTTTGGAAACACAGATAGCAGATTAAATATTTTCTTTCATTTACACATTTAGTCATCCAATTTCTTTCTTATTTACAGATTCTTCCAATATCCTTTAAAATAATATATTTAAATTAATTAATTTTAATGGGTTGTTATTTCTTTGTCGTAAAAAAACAATCTCGAAATATATAGTGTATGTTATATAAAACTATCTATAAATATATTATTAATTTATTTATTTTAGTAAAATATAAAAGTTTTGAGAGTTTAATTTTCAGAAAAACATGTATTAAATATCGATCTCCGCTTAGAATAATAATTAAAAATCTAAAAATATACAGGTACACGAATATAAGAAATATTATGATCAGTTACACCTGTTTCAATTGGAAAATGGAAATACTGAATATTTTTATACTCAAATCTACCCAATATTGCAAACAGTTGAACAAATATTATGATTTTCATATATTTTTAATGCATATCTTCCTAAATTTTTTTGTAACCATTTATTGATAATACATATCCGTCCTTTATTCTAATCATTTCCCCTACGATATAAGAAATACTTGATTTCTAAATGATATTAACATAAATATATAAATTATATTTGATTTATAAAATGTCAGAATACACAATTTTTTAAGTCTCAAATAGTTGACTTTTGATTTAATAATATTAGATATTAGATATAATATATTTTTTGAACAATCACAATTTTGATAATAATCAATTAGGAACCAAATAAAATAGTCTATTTTTGAACCTATAAGATTTTGAATTTAAATATATTAGATATTAGATATAATAGATTTTTTAAACAATCACGATTTTGATAATCAATCAATTAGGAACCAAATTTTTTTCCAGAATATTCCTCAACTCATTATACCATATTTATAATTTGATAACAGGATTTTCAATCCTTCTAAAACGTGTGCAACATCCACCAAATATTTTGAGTATATAAATTTGGTATCATAATCTATTATATTAAAACATAATCCTATTTTAAATCTACTATTAACAAGTCATAGTTGGACAATTTCAAAAATTAGTTCATATGACATATTTGATACATTAATAATAAACCAACTAGAATTTTTTTTTTAATTATAACAAAATCTGTTGAGAAAGAATCTAGCAAAATTTTACTTAAAAATTTAAATATTTTTATAAAATTATACATTAATAAATTTCGTGATTAGTAATATAATATTATTATAAATCAATTTCAATTAAGTTTTTATTATAAAACAGGAAAATAAAATTCTAAACTATTTTTTATAAATTCTATAAATATATTCTCTATTATATAAAAATAGCAGTGTTACATTAGTTAAATATGGTAAAATTGTATTAAATAGGTAAATTAACAAATTTTAACATTTTATCTACTATTAACAAATAGTAATTACACCATTTCAAAAATTAGTTAATATTACATTAATAATAAAACAACTAAAGATTTGAATTTTATTTTTTAATTATAACAAAATCTATTGAAAAAAAATCTAACAAAATCTTACTTAAGAATTTAAATATTTTTATAAAATAATACATTAATAAATTTCGTAATTAGTTATATAATATTATTATAAATCAATGTCAACTAAAATTTTATTATAAACAAGAAAATAAAATTTCTAATATTTTTTATAAATTCTATAAATATATTCTGGATTATATGAAAATAGAAGTGCTACATAAATTAAATATGATAAAATTATATTAAATAGGTAAATTAACAAATTTTAAATTAGAAAGTTTTTCATTTAAATAAATCATCATTCGCCATTAAAATAGGATAAAGTTCATAAATTGTATAATAGCTTTATTCAAAATAAATGTATTAACATATGTTAAACTTATATATCTACAATTTTTTATTTATATTGAAACTCTCAACAATATATTGTTTAAAATATTTGTATACAAAAATATAATAATATATAATAAACTTTAATTCATATACTACTTTTTTAAAATGTTAATAGAAAACTATGGTATTTTAGCAACTCACTTAAAATATTAATGACAAATCAAATTTTAATTTTAAATTTATTTTTGTTTTAATTATAAAAAAATATGGGGAATTTTCAAAAATACCACTTTCCTTGTACCACTTTTCATTTTTACCTTCATTAAAGAGACATTTTCAAAAATATCACTTTTTAAGGGGCAAATTTTTTTAAATTAATTAGAATCCTAAATTTTAAATTCCTAAACCCTACCTCCACCCTACACCACCCCTTAACTCTAAACCCTAAGTTTTAGATTAATTAACCCAAGGGTTATAAGTGTGTTTTTCCTCTTAAAAAACAAGGGTAAAAGTGATTAATGTATTTTTTGACCAAAAAAAAAGTGATTAAGGTATTTTTGAAAAGTGGTACAAGGAAAGTGGTATTTTTGACAATTTCTCTAAAATATGTTGGGCATTTTCTTTTAAATAGTAACAAAATTCAAATATCTTATGTATAAAATAATAGATTAGATGTAGTAACAAAAAAATTCAAAATTAATTTGATGTTCCAAACTCAAAAATATTTGTGTAATTTTCTAAAGTTTTTTTTGACAAATATAAAATTTTGAAAATAAATATTTACACTCAAAATAATAATATTTCCAAAATTCTACATAAGATAAAATCGTGGATAATAAAGAATAAAGTTTTGAAATGCAGCACAGAAAAACTATTTGCATATGCTGTAAAAATTAAAGCAATGAAGTCTTAATTTTTTAAGATAAAACTTAATATCATAACATCCAAAAAATATCATATATCAATAAATTTTAATAAAATAATATGATAGATACTACTATGTATAAAATTTACTAAAAAATAAGTTTATATTATTTAAACAAAACAGTGTTTTTAGTTATAAATTCCATAAAACACTAAAATGATATGTTAAAGTATATTTTCTTATACATATTAAATAGATTTCTTTTAATTAATATAAATAAATAAAATTTAAAATATATTATATGAAAAATGTATTAATTAAAGAAAAAAACATATTTTGAAAGAGATTCTTTATTTGATTATTTCATATGGTTATTTTATTGTATCTAACTCGAAAATATATTAGTAAGTAATAAAAATTAATAACAAATTAAAATGTTTTAAAAAATCACTATATATTAATAATGTTGAAGAAGAAATATATAAAAAATATAGAGTTACACAATATATAGCACTAAATTAAAAATTATATAATTAAAATATTTGTAATAATATCAAATACATTTATAAAATAGAAAAATATCCGCACGGACGTGCGGGTTAAAATCTAGTTTATGTTAATTACCAGTCCTAGTTTATTTTATTGATGGTTACAAAAGAGAAAAAAATAATATTCTAATAATATTGGAACCAAATTTTTATAAGTCTTTGGATTAATAAAAATGTTGATTAAACATGAAGAGCAATGTGAAACTGTTTTTTGGATTATAAATAAAACATTTTTTAAAAAAAAAAAGTGAAATAGAAGAGTATAAAGTCTTATACTGCTTACAACAAAAAAAGTTTTTGTAGTAAAAATATAATATTCCCTTAACAATGTTAGATGGTTTGTGGAAACACACCATAGAAAAGGAGTGAAGTCACTAAGCAAATCACAAATATGTGTATACGCCGCTGTCACCGGACTGGGCTAGGGCTTTAACCCACACAGATTTTTTTAAGCAAATTCTTACAAAGATTTTTGCATAATGTTTTTAGATAAATCTTTACATATTGTGTCAAAATATTTCATTTTGATAAATATAAGTGTTTTAGATTGTGTTGAGAGGATTGCAGAATACTTTAAGATAATTACCAGAATATTTATGTTACTCTCAATATACATGATAAACATGAATATTTCCAAAATATTATGTTCGTTTATCGTTTATCCTTAGCTTGTCAATTAAAGTTTCTTTCCATATAAAATAAATGTCTAACATATTCATTATTTCATACACTTTAAACACAATTAGAAACTTTTAGCAAAACTTTAGTCGTATTCAATAAGTCTCCAGAGTATATCATAGATTAGAGATCATATATTTGGTTTTGGATGTTGCAAAATAGTCTTAAACCGTTTCATCATAATTTTATTTTGGGATTCAAAATCACACCGATGCATCACACGTAATGAGTGATTTATTGAGTTAAGGAAATAAATCAAATATTGATTCCACAAATAAGTCTATTTCCTTAAAAAAATTAAATGTTTTCACATTTTATATTATCATTTACGTTTCTTTTTTGTTTCGTGATTTTCAATTAGGATTTTCTCGATTTTACACATAAAACGTGAAAAAGATTTGGAAACATCTGTTATAATTATCGTCTACTAATTAACGGCCAGTCCTTACTGTTGGATAACCATTGAAGATTAATGATTATAATCCAGTAACAGTTAATCGAGACTATCATTAAATAACTAGTAACAGTAAATTATTATAGTTGATTTTGCACCAACGATTAGTTATTCTTATTGGCCCTCATCATTGATTCAACATAAGAGGCCGGAGATTATTATACTCCCTTTATATTAAAATGTAAATATTTTTGAATAAATGCACTAATGTTAAAAAGGTTGTTACTTTTTTAAAACTACTCCTTTAATATATAAGTTGAAGTACTTACAAAAAAGACTTACATAATTTAATTAGTCATATAATATATAATAAATACAAAAATTGCATTGAAATATTAAAATTATTTATATTTGTAACAAAAGAGCTACTAAATTACTTACATTATAAAACAGAGAACAGAAAAAAACTTCTAATTACTTATTGTATATTATAAAAATGAGAAAAGAAAACTCACTTTTTTAGTAAAAAGTGTCATTTTGACATATATTTCATACTAGTTAAGATATCTTAGGATAATCTTAAACAAAAAATTGTCACAAAAATAGTTTTTAAAAGAGAAAATGATCAAAATAGTTTTTTAATAAAATGTATAAATGTACACTTATATCTCTAGGGTTAACTAATCTACACTTAAGGTTTAGAGTTACATAGTGGGATTTCAGAAGTAAGGTTTAAAATTAAAAAAAAATGTTATAATTTTTTTTTTTTTTTAAAACTATTTCGATCTTTTTAAGATTTTTGGTGACAAAAACTTAAAAATAATTATTTGAAAGAATTGTCCTTAATAAATATACCAATATAACTTTATTTATTTTTTTTTAAATAATAAAATAACGTGTTTTAAGAAAAAGAGGGAGTATATTGTAGAATTGGGAAGTTATTTGTCGAAAAGATGGGGATTAGTTCTATCAAAAATTATATAGATAGCAATAAGTATCTTTCAACATGAAGCCGGCAAGTTAATAACGTGTCTTCAAATATGCAACATGATTGTCACTGACTAGGGAGATTGCGTCCCAGAAGCAACTTCTCCAAATGTTATTTGATGGAAGTTAAAAGCATATTCCTTCTCTAAACAATCATGCATCCTTCTAATATAATCACACTTAACATGTATACATGATCGCATTATCAATATATATATATACCGATTCACACTAATAGTTAAGTTTGTTCTAATATAAATTTTCATGGAATCAAGCAAGCTACATCTCCCGTCAAAATCCTAAGAGGCGAACATAAATCATTTTATCATTGAAGACAAAAGAATCAATGAATCGTTGATGAGATTCTCAAAGGATGTGATTCGACATTGTAGATAATTTTAAGGTTTTTTAATCCAATAATTGTTTGTAAATATTTTCTTGGAAGTGTGGGAATCTCTAATTAATCATACAGCCTCAATAATTGATCGGCTACCTTTAATAATACTTTGAACTAATTTTAAGTGATGTCTTATCAACTTTGCAACAATATTTCGAGCTCTTGGACCATGTTAAGGTGCTGGTAAATTATTGAAACATTGAACATTGTTTTGCTGTAGTAGATGTAAAACCCAAAAAGGTTAATTCTCTTAACCGATCCCCATTTTAGTATGCAAAACTATGAAGCTTCTTAATTAAAATTGAAACGAATTAATTAAATATAAATTCGCTTAAACAGCATTTAGTATTACGTCTAATCTTAACCTATTTGATTAAACGCTTCATCTAATACATTTCATATATTGTGATAAATGTTGTTTAAATTTCAAATGTTTTATGCTAAATTGATATATATTTTAGAATTTTTACATTAATTAAGAAAACATATAAAATTTTAGTTTTTCGTAGTTAACTATTACCCTTAAATTTTAACCAATAAAATTTTAATAAGCACTTTGAAATTTCTAGTTTACCATTAATTAATACATTAATGTATAAAAATATATCTTTTTGAAACGAGTTTTTTTCTAAAGAATCTTTTCGGAACGGAAGGAGTATTAGTTTATTGTTAAGAATTAAATGAGGACTTGATCGATCACCTAACACTAAGATTTGGCTAACGGATGCACATAATATATTTAAAAAAATAAAAATACAAATTTTTTGCGGTCAAAATATTTTTTTTTTAAATTCAAAAAATTCAGAACCGAAACTCATAATCTCTTTGGACAAAAGATAAAAATTGGTTGCTAATCCTCTTTCTAGTACAGTTGGTGAAACTTGAACCTGGTACATCTACATTTAGAACAGAGCCAGTATAGCTAAAAGCGCCGGGTAACATATATCTATATATATATATATATATATATAAGTTGAAACTTCTTTATTGCAAAAAAGAAAGTCTATCACTTTTTCAACCATCTTAAGGAATATATATACACATATGACCTATGAGATATGTGTACATAATATATTATATATATGGATAATGTTATTTGTTCTGGTTATGAATTACTCTGTAGCATGTATATTAGCTTATTACGTTTGGAGGATGGACGGCTAACAGTTCATATAATATAGTTTGTCAAACATTTGGTCAGCTTTTATTGATATGTAAAACCATAAATATAATTTTGAATATGTAGTTAACGTATCATTTAATAAATTAGTGAGATTGATGAATTCTATATTGGCCCCGAACTTTCAGTTTTTTTTAAATGAAATTGTACCAACTCGTGTGAAGTTATAAATTTCAGTCGTATAATCTTATCATATCTACATTAAACGATATTAATCCATATAATCTGCCATAAGGTATACGCATAGACATCTATAACTTTCACTAACCGAAGATTTATATCCATATAATCTGCCATATCTAAGATATATATATATTACTCTCTTAATACTTTTTATAAAGATACATAACCGTGTGTCTATTTTCGCAAAGCTTTCTTTTATAAACTTTATGAGATGGTAGCTCTTAGAAATGTTTACAAACATATACGTTGTAGATTTTACAAAAAAAACCCCACCGATATGCATATTTATCACATATTTTAATACATATGTATATTTTATCACATACACACCAAGATGTACACACATCAAGCAAATATATTCAAGATGGGTACATATATAAACACCACCAAATTTACAAGGATGTTTTAATTAGAGATGATTATCACTCAGAAGCGACCCTGAAAGTTAGCCAACATGGAAATTGGAACGACGCATAATCCTTTACTCCTTAAGTCCATATTGTTGTTGTTTCGTTCTCTGAGATACCTCATCATCGTCATATTTTGTTCATCCCCTTCTTGGATTTGGATCTGATTATCCCCCATGCCTCTCGTAGTTCTCTTCAATACCATATCGAAAACATATTTACGTGTTATACCCGTTAGATATAGTGTAAACGTTGTTAATACGAAAAGCTCTTTTAAATTTACTTATAATCAGACAAACAAATATATATTGAGTTTCTCTAATAATAAAGGACCAAGTCTGTCTTAATAAAGTATTGCGAAATGTGAAATTTCTTTATCATTTCCGTATGTGTTATAAATGAATTTAAATTCAAATTAATGAATAGATAGAACAATATTATATGCATATATGAAAGAAGAGTGGAGAGACTACCATAACGAAACTAGAACAGACATAGTCCTCATTCCTTCTAGGAGGCGTCTGAATATGTTCAACCTGACTGACCTGTTCAATATATAAAATTGTAATTTGCTCTCACTGCTACTAAGGGAGATACTACAAAAAAAGATTAATAAAAAAGCCTTAACTAATTAATTTAGGTATACGTGTCATAATAATCAATCATCTTTTACAATCTTAGTTAAAACTTATAAAGAGTCTATAGATTTGTACCGAAAGAAAATATAAAAGAAATTTATGGATTAAATTTTGAACCATGGATCATGTTTTAATTGGATTAGGTTACCTTAGGGCTATTAACCGGAGAGCTAGCCGTGTCCTCTAGAGAATCATCTTCACAAATCTTCTTGGTTCTTGCTTTCCCAAACTTCAATTTCACCGAAAACTTAACTGGAAAACCCTGTCCGGAAAAGGCGTCAGTAGCAGCGTCTGAGACCAGAGAAGGAGAGACGCCAAGAAGCGAGCAAGAACTCTTGTCTTGATGGTCACTATCTTCCCGATGGTTTCTATATTGATTTGAGAAATCGTCGAGATAAGTAGTCCATCCACTCTCTTCTTGATAATCACCAGCATCATGATGATAGTGATCATCAATATCAACAACATCATCGCGATGGTCGAAAGGGGCGTGATTTTGTTCATAAGTATTACAAGAGGATGTATCCATCAAGTGGAGAAAGGAGGAATAACCCAAAATAAAATGGAATAATTCTTTTAAGTGGTTGCGTTGGGTATTTATAGAGGTCGTTAAATTTTCATGGTATTTTAAAAAGGGCGAAACGAAATTAATTGGAGAGATAATAACAAACGGAACCTTGATGTAGTCATCACATGGGTCCCAAACCGTTGATCAAAATTATTTATGAAGAACCAAAAGCCAACGACTGAATTCTGAAGAAGTGTGACATTAAGCTATATATCTTTAGAAAATATGTTTAACAAAGCTCATAATTTTGTGAAAAAGTGATATGTAAGTCCATTTTTATTGTTTCAAAAAGAAAAATATTTGCATATGTATACAAATATCTGGAAATAGATTCTTGGATCGATCCATAAAGTTGATAATAATACAATCATATAAGCAGGAAACAAATTGTTTACATTCTTTGTTGCAAGATTAGGAAATTGTTAAATTAATAACTGTATGATTTTATTCCTCTCAATGATGTCTTTTTATCAATCGTTTTGACCCTTTAATAAGCTTAGATGAGATTTGGGCCAACATATGTTGATTTGTAGACATTTATATATTACTAGTTGAGACATTGCTTTCCACCAAATTTCATTTCCAAGTTGAAAATGTTGAATGGTATTAGCATGTATATTATAATTTATGTGAAATGATTTTACGATGATCAAACAAAACGTAGACAAAACCAACACCAAACCACCACGAGGATTACAAAAGGAATTTTCTAAATAAAAATAAACTCATAAAGGGTTGGTCAGTGTGAGAAGCTGTAATACAAATACTCAAATAGCACAATATGCCTTCCTGATATGGCCATCCGATTTGTTGTTCTTTTTTTCTACTTCAGAGAATATTTAAATTATTAAACGCAACTTGTTAAAGGAAAAACTTTTATTAAGTTTGTAACCGAATATAAACCAGAATAAAAGAGGGGAGGAGGAATGTTATGTTCGTTGAACTTGACTAATTTTGATGTTGCGTGAGAATGGCAACGCCAAATAAAGTAGACCTTTTTTGTTTTGTTTTATCGTTTGGCCGTTACAGAATGATGACACTTGAAACAGTTTAGATTTGGATGTGATGTGCACTACTAACATGTGAAAATGGAATTCGATGACGGAACATTTGTATCCTTATAATAATGGATCACTTTTATAAGGGAAAATTGTGTAATAACCGTTTCTAGTGTGCTGAAAAAAAAAAAAAACCTTTGGAGTGGTGAAATTAGTGAAGTAGCCTTTAACTTTTTGTGATTAGTAAAGGGGGTAAACTGACATGATAGTTACGCAACTGGAGGAAACGACGACTTACTTCTATCAATCAAGACCTTAAGTTTGAGATACAACTGGAAAAACAAAATAAGAAATGAAAACATAAGTTTACATGATCAAATAGTTTTTTTTCTAAGAATATAAAACTATATTGATATCTAATGTTTTTACCTCTTTTAACAATCATTCTCATATATTTATATTCATTTGGATTGCATTTAGAATATATATTACATTTGTATTTGGGTGACTATTGGTTTTTGAGAGATTCTAAGGAGTTCGAAGCAGTTCTATCGGTTTGGAGTGGAATAAACCTAAAAAGTTAATAGATCAACATGGAAGAAAGATTGTTGGTTATTTTATAGGGTTGGTAACCCGGAAAGTTGTGAATTATATACTTGGATAATGATTGAATCGCGCACGGCGTCACTTTTCTTAAAAAGTATTTCGACCCTATTCTAAGCCTTTGGATTACACGAAATCCCTTTGTAGGATAAGACAATCAAAGTCATATTCTTGTTCTAGGCTAAGATACAAGAATAACAAATAGAGCTTTAATGCTTATATGTGTTTTTCAAAGATCTTTGATGATCTTTAAACAATGAATCTTACTCTCTATCTCACTTACTAATCATTAATTTCTGATTTTCTATATTGTTCAAGTTCTGATTCGATCTCTATTTTACCAATGCCAACAACTCCTTATATAGAGTATGAAAGGTTGCAATGGTTAGCATCAATATTTGCAACTATTAACACCAATAATTGCAATGGTTGGCCAAAAGTCACAATGATTCTTTACTAAAGGTTTTGATCATCGACGGTTGCAATGGTTTATCACCAAAGGTTGAAACGGTTCATCAAGAAATGCAATGGTTAGTAAAGAGTTACAATGGTTAATCACCAAAGGTTGCAATTGTTTATATATGGTTGCAATTGTTCATACAAACAATTGCAATGGTTCACAAGATACATTGCACCAATACACTTAAATATCTAACAATCCTCCCACATTTAAGTGTAATCATAGATTCATTAAATAAATAATACATATATCAAACTCATGCATAAATGAAAATATTCGAAGAATTGAATTTTCATCTTAGTGTATTACACATTCCAAATACCCAAGAATCAGGATGTCTTACGGATTGAATCCCTCAACCCATTTTGAGCACATGAAGATAATACACACACGTGTTTCCACACTACTTAAGTGTTTACCTGACACTATTATAAGCCATGCATTCTAATCCATTCATGAATGTATACAAAGCCAAGTCTCAGCTTATTGAAGCGGCATCACTTCACACTTATATAGGTAAATACTTTCACTCATGCACCTGCAAATGCACTTTTCACAAGTATTTATTAAGAATAATATTTTAACATATCCCTTCTTACAGATCCAAGCACATACCTTGGGATGATCTAAAAAAATGTGCTTCAATCTTTAAGTGTAGCCTTTCCACATTGAATTCAGCCTCTAACGTCGTACTAGAGGGGAATTGGATATCCCACCATTAAAGATTTCAAATGAACTTTAAACTCATCCCTTAACAGACTCATTCACCAAGTCTCTAGCTAATCATTTCGTCAAATGATATGCTATTTTTCTTTCAGACCGAACAAATTATTTGGTAATCACACCGTGAGTGATCAGCTCACATACTACGCTATATCTAATGCTAGGTGTCACGACTTATCATTATACACTTAATTATAAATCTTAACTAAGACTTCTTCACTATCATAGATAGAAACTGGTGATACTATTTCGGTCACAATGGAATCTCGTAAATTAAATTCTCTAGCCAGTATGCTTATTTACCAGCATATGTTAATGCTATGAATTCCTATTCTATAGTCAAATTTGCATGCAAGTTTGCTCCTTAGAAGCCCATGAAATGGCACCTCCCCAAGCAAAACACTCAACCACTTATAAAAGATTGATCTTCTATATTGATAATCAAACTTGCATCTAAATACCCTTCTATCATCGAAGGAAATCTGACATATAACAAACCATAATCTATGGTTTCATTAGAGTACTCGAGTTGTATATTTCTCATCATGTATAAAGAACACACTTCACACTCGCATTCCATGGGAGTCCTCATTTGGGAACAATATCACAATTTAACCCATTAATAAATTTATCAATATAAAGAGAATATGTATAATATATTGCTTTACTTGCATGTGTGATTTGAATTTCAGAATTACATCAACCTCCCCCATGTTTTTCATTGCAAAACTTGATGACACTAATGATATTGTAAGCTCTATTTGTCTTTGGCTAGTGCCAAATATCAATATGTCATCAACATATAAGCAAATGACTAACATTACTAGACTCATCAATTTGTTATATAAATACTTATCCTAATAGTTTAACCCAAACTACTTGATAAGATATTCTCATTAAACATTTGATGTTACTACCTAAGTGCTTTCTTTACCCATACAAATAAATGTATACACTTTATACTTACTAGAAAGTACAATAAAAATTTAAGGTTGCTTCATAATCACTTCTATCTAAGCCATCGATCCATACTTATGGATCATAGTCCATAGCACCAACTATGAACAATATGTTTACCACTCATGACGGCACAGCCTTAACCCTAAAGCACTTGCATCCATAAGGATTAATAACTTGCATGATGCAAGTCATATTATTTTGGTGAAATTACATTCGCACATTCTCAGTAATATTATGTTGCACCCTCTCAGTAACATTATGCTCGCACCTTTTGGGTAACATTATGTTCGCACCCTTTCGGTGATATTATTTTCGCACCATTTTGGTGACGTACATTCGCACCCTTTCGGTGACGTTACATTCACATCCTTTCGGTGACATTACATTTGCACCCTTTCGGTGACCTTAAATTCGCACCCTTTCGGTAATGTTACACTCACACCTTTTTGGTGATGGTACATTCGCACCTTTTCAGTCCCGAACCGTTTGCACCATTTTGGTCATGACCATTCGTACATTTTTGGTCTCAAAACGTTCGCATCCTTTCGGTCTCGACACGTTCGCACCCTTTCGGTCCCGACACATTCGCACCCTTTCGGTCCTGACACGTTCGCACCCTTTCGGTCCCGACACGTTTGCACCCGTTCGGTCCCGACACGTTCATACCCTTTCGGTCCCGACACGTTTGCACCCTTTCGGTCACGAAACGTTCGCACCCTTTCGGTCGCGAAACGTTCGCACCCTTTCGGACCCGAAACGTTTGCACCCTTTCGGACCCGAAACGTTCGCACCCTTTCGGTCCCAAAACGTTTGCACCCTTTTGGTCCTGAAACGTTTGCACCCTTTCAGTTCCAAACTATTCGTACTCTTTCTGTCACGACCGGTTCACATCTCTTGGATCACGTCAGGTTCGCACCCCTTGGGTCACGATCCGTTCAGACCGCTTGGATTATGATACGTTCGTACCCCTTGGATCATGACATGTTTGTACCTCTTGTATCACAGTGCGTTCGCATCCCTTCGTACATGGAAAGATCGCATCCATTCAGACACAACATGTTTGCATCTCTTTGGTGAAGAACCGTTCGCACCCCTAGGGTGATGAACTATTTGTATCCCTTGGATGATGCCATCTTTGATCATCATTAGCAATATTATTTAAAATGAAACTAACATACCTTTGAGAATTTAACAACGTTCTATTTTTCTCCATTGTTTCATTTTCTTTCTACATTTCGAAAGTATATTCTCTCAAGCATTTACAACTTTCCAAACTTTGATGTCATCTCTCGCCATCCACTGTGAGTAACAACATTGCACCTTCTTGATCTGCAAGTAACACATAATCATCGAGATATCTTGGTTTTGATATGGCTCGGCCGTGTCTAGTCACCAACGGTTGACCACCACCGTCTTGGTTTTCATTGTGATCAGTATCTCCTTCTTCTTCTTCCTCATATTGGTTTATAGCTTCATGTTCATGATCCTCACCTTATCATTACCTTCTTCTATACCACCGTCATGTGGAAGCTTAAGCATATTTGGTTCACAATCAGCTTGGTTTATTGTAGACGACCAATCCCAAACTTTCTTCTCATCGAATATCACATCTCTACTCACCATCATCTTCCCTGCGATTGGATCATAGAGTCTATATGCTTTGGAACCCGGCTCAGTTCCAAGATTGATCACACACTTTGATCTCTCATCCAACTTCTTCTGATGTGTAACATAAACCTTCGCATGTGCTACACAGTCGAATATCCTCAAGTGCTCGATATTTGGCTTCTTTGATGTGAGACACTCATATGGCGTTTGATTTTTCAAGGCTTCTATAGGAACTCTATTGATAAGGTAAGTTGAATGTCGTACAAATTCCCCCCATAAGTAGTTTGGCATCTTCATTGCCTTCAACATACTTCTTGTCATTCCCATTAAAGTTCGATTTCTCCTTTCCACAACACCGTTTTGCTGAGGCGTGTAAGGCGCGGTTAGGTGCCTTTTAATTTCATTCTCTTTGCAAAACAGATAAAAATCAACTGAGGTAAACTCTCATCCTCTATCGGTGCGAAAGGTCTTAATGGTTGAACCGGTTTGCTTCTCTACACTTTCCTTAAACCTTTTGAACCGATCGAATGCCTCACTCTTCTCCTTCATAAGTATAATCCACATATACCTGGAGAAATCATCAATTAGGACAAAGACAACTTGTTATTTGCGGCGTGGTAGTGTGATTGGTCCACACAAATCTCCATGCAATAACTCTAATGGATTTATCGTACGAAACATAGCTTTAGTCGGGAATAAGTGTCTAGTATGTTTCCCTGCTGGACATGCATCACACACACTCTCTTCGTGTGTTACACTCGACATCCCTACGACCATCTCCTTATTTACCATGTTGTTCATCATGCCATAGCTTATATGTCCTAGCCGAGCATGCCACCTCCATGTAGCATCTTCATCCCTGACATGTAAACACTGCGGATAACTAATCTCCATCGGGGTCTTGTAGAGACGATTTGGAGGTCTTATTACACGTACAAGCAACCTGCCACACAAATCTGTGAGTGTTAAATATACATCTTTTATATTAACCTCACATCCGTTTTTTGTTGCTTGACCAATACTCAATATGTTGTGCGTCATGTCGGGTATGTAGTATATGTCTTTGAGTGCCTTCTTCTCGCCAGTCTTGCACACAAAGGTAACAACCCCCTTTTCCTTCGATATCAACACACGATCTATCACCAAACTTCACCTTTCCTTTGGTGTTGAGATTCAAACTCGAAAAGAGCTCCTTATTTCCCCTCATGTGATTACTCGCTCCATTATCCAAATACCAAACACTTGCACTGCCTTTGTTGATATCAAGATTCTTCGGAATCACCTTATCTTCATTCAAGGAAACCACCTCGTGTACGTAGAGGGCATCAGCCTCTTGTGTCTCGTTTAGGTTAGTCTCTTGATTCTTCACTGACTTCTCGGGACAGACAGTTTCATAGTGACCCGACTTGTCACATCTCCAACATATCACCTTTGATCGATCCTTCTTCTAGTTTTTGACGTCCGTGTGTGACACATGATTTTGGTTGTGTAACACACCTCGACCTCTGCCTCTTCCATTACGTCCTCTACCTCAACCACGAAAATCTCCATAACTCCTCTGGCCATGGTGATTATTATCTGAAAACATGAGCTTCCCTTGGTCTTCTTTCTGAGTTTCTTCCCCTACACGCTCCTCGTACGCCTTTAACCTTCCAAATATATCCTCAAAACCCGTCGAGTTGAGGTCTAGGACTTGTTCTAACGACGCTAGAATCTGGATGTACTTGTGCCTTGGAAGACCCTTCAAGAATTTCTTAACCATCTTGGACTCTTCTATGTTTTCTCCCAACGAGGCTGCCTTGGATGCTAGACATGATATCTTCCCCACAAAATCATCTACGGTATCGCTATTATCCATCTTCAACCTGTCGAACTCCGTCATCAACGTCTGTAGTCTTGCCTCCCTTACACGATCAGCTTCAAGATGTCGTGACTTGATGGCATTCCAGATCTCTTTTGATGGGGTTTGTTCTCCTACTTGGAGAATCAACGACTCGAGAACTGACTGAAACAAAAGAGTAATCGCAACATCGTTCTTTTTTTGATCATCAGAACCAGGGTCTATCGTGTCCCACACATCGTGAACCCTGAGTAACACCCTCATCTTCATCGACCAAATCGTATAGTTTGTCGAGTTCAATATCGGACATTGGATTGGCGGATCAAAAGTCCTTCGCGCGTGGATCCCTATTCACGTCAGCCATCTTGTGTCGTGAACCCTTGCTTCACAGCTACCAGGATTGAAGCTTCAACTTAAGCTTTGATCGAAGTTTTTAACTTAAGCTCTGATACCAATTCAAGGTCTCTAGATTCACAAAGAATTATAAGAACAACTTTTCTTATTAGCTTTAGGAACTACTCAAAACTAAAGCTCTCAATGCTTATCTTAGATCTTGTGGAACAACTCTCCATTATGTCTATATTTATAGTGAAAGATAATTTCTTTTAACATGTGAGATAAGAAAAACACAAACTTATCTAAATAAAAAAACTTCTTTTCCCTATATTTTAGATTTTCTTTTGTGTTCATCTTAACATATTAAACACTTATCAATATGTTAAGTTTCCACAAGCTTGGAATTATCCAACATGTTTCCTCCGATCAAATATTTTTTTGGTGAACATTCAATTCATAGATGTGTTGAATCGTTCTTCCATACATCTCCTCCATAATTGTTTTCGACATAATCGTTTGTAAACCATTTGTTTGTTTCAATCTATCCCCAATTTCTAAAGGTTTGTTTTCCGTATATACTCAAAAGTAATTATATAAATCTATTCCCAGTTATGAAAGCAGAGTGGTCAGTTATATAAACTTCAAATACTGTTTAGTTATAGAAAATGTCTTCTATATATTATAAGAATATTCTTACGTTGATTATAAATTTTATTACTTTTAAAAAATGCATATATAGATTTATTAGAAGGCAATAAAGAGTGGCAAGAGATAACCTTTAAAAAAAAACACGACTTTTATTAAGACTCAATCATTCAGCTACATGGTAGAGGGAGTTAATACAAACTCCACAAACATAAAACATTACATTGTTACAGAAATATAGAACTCTAAGATAGAGAGACGGTGAATTCAGAGTAGGACTCTAATGCATCAAAGCAAAGCTCACGGCAACGATGAAAATTTGAGAATTAATCATTTTGAGATGTGATGCTAGCACCTCCATACCTATTTCATCTTTATTTTGACAAGAGGCGACCTATTTCATCTTATCTAGTGATTATATAAAATTTCTTTCTTTAATCTAATAGTTTTTGTCTAAATTTCAGAGAACTATATATTAAAATGGTTTTTATATAATAGTTATTTTTATTGTTAATGTTTTTATATATAAAAATTATGTTTAATTTTCCCCCACGAATCACGGGTGTCGGAATCCTAGTAATCATAAAAGCAGAGTGTTTTTCTTTTGTGGTTTCGTTTCATCCGGTGATTTGTGGAGCAAACCATCTGCCTTTCCGGTCTTCAGATTCGTGGATCCTTATATTTTGTCCCAAGTTTGAGTAGGGCAAATGTTATCACAGCAGGTTCGCTATGTCTCCTTCTGTTTTTTTCAGAGGTGGTAAATAATTGCTTTGCGTGATCAAATGTTTGCCCATATTATGAATTCATAACTAGCGATATTAGTTTCTTATTAGAAATGTCCTCGAAATATTTAATTAAGATATTGAAAATTTGAGAGTTCTGATTTTTTTTCCCGTTGTGAAACCCTTTCATCCTAGAATAAATTGATATCATGCCTCAAAGTCAAAAGAAACACACATCCGTGAGAGCTAGAACTCTTTATTTATATATGCGAGTAGTATTCGGTCTCAGGCTATAAAAATCTTCAAAATCAAAAAGCCAAACGGTATTTACTATTACTGGAACCAAAATTCTCCAGTGGTGATGGAAAGCGGAAACATTACAAAAGAAAAAAAAAACTTCACGATCTCCTTTTTTTTCCCTGCTACCATTTTCTCTCTGTTTTTTTTCTTGTTTTTTTAAAAGAAAATATTGAAGAAAGCGGGCGAAATCTCCACCGCATCATCTCTCCAACGGTGCTCTGATCAATCCCACGGCGGTGAATGAAAAATAAATCGGACTCGGTTCTTTTTTATATATACTAGGATGTAGACCCCCGCGAAATCGCGGGGGCGAGTTAATATTAAGTTTTTAATATCAGTTTTAAATAATAATATATTAATTATTTTAAAATAAAAATAGATAATTATTTTAAAAATATATATATAACTGATATAGTTAAAATAAAAACATTAAAGATGAAACTTTTTATAGAACTTTATTATAAATAAAATATATTGAAAATATTAATGTCAAAGGGATGAAACCCTTTAAAATATTAAAATTTTAATATTACTTTTAAAAGTATTATATATATATATATATTAAATGTTTAAAACAAACATGATAATATATAAATGATTTTTCTAAATATATAATTGATATAGTTAAAAAGATAATTAAAACATTTATGCTAAAATGATGTAATCCTTCAGAATTATCATGTTTACTAACTAATATTCAAATTTTAATATTATTTTCAAAATGATTTTATATAAAATTTTAAAACAAAGAAGGTTTATATATTTTTTTTCTATCGTGAAATGATTCGGTGCAAATGTACAATGCTTAATTTTCTTAAAATATACAACTCTTTAACGAATGAACATGTTTTCATTTTAATTGTTTTAATATTTAAAAAAATTATTATGAAAGAGTTCAATGTTACGTTTCTTGAAATATATAACTTTTTGGTTATAAAAAATATTCAAGAAAATGTATAATTGTTAAGTTTCACAAAAGATGCAACTCTTTAAAGAATGAATGCTTGTTAAGTGAAACTATGATGTTATACTCGAGTTCTTAAATGAATTTTAACCGTTAGATTAGCGATTTTGAACACTCAACCGTTAGATATTAATTTTTTTCTTATAATAAATTGATGACGTTCATGGTTAAAGAAAATATGTATTTTAAGATTATAGGAGATAAACACATCATATACTAAAACAATTAAATGATGTCAGTTATAAATGTTATTTTGAACTTTTTCTAATAAAAATGATGATATCAGTGGAAAACAAAATAAGTTTGCTATTAGATTGTTGTTTAGTTGGATTGTGATCCGAAGATGTGTGAATTATAAACATGGATAATGATTAAAATCGAACATGATATAATTTCCTTTTAAGAGTATTTCAACTTTATTCCAAACATTGGATTACACAAAATCTCTTTTTATGATGAGATAATCAAAATTTCACTCTTGTTTTTGACTAAAATACAAGAGAAACAAAATAAGATTTATTGTTTATATCTTTTCTTCAAAGATCTTGGATGATCTTTGAACAATGATTTTTTCTCATTCTCTAACTAACTATTGATTTCTATTTTTATCTATTTGTCAATCCTACACCTCCTTATATAGAGAACTAAGAGTTACAACCAACAGTTGCAATGGTTAACAAAGAGTTCTAATGGTTAACACTAATAGTTCCAAAAGTTAATCAAGAGTTGCAATTGTTAAAATCAATAGTTGCAACTGTTAGCAAGAGTTGCAATCATTCACACATTTTTTGGTGATACTATATATGCGCCTTTTGGTGATGACACATTCACACTCTTTCAGTGACCTATGTTCGCACCCCTTCGACAAGATCTGTTCACACCTTTTTGGTCACAACACATTCACACCTCTTTGGTCACGACACGTTCGTACCTCTTTGGTCACGATATGTTTGCACATCTTCAGCCACAACAAGCTCGCACCTCTTTGTCCAAGACACGCTCGTACCCCGTCGGTCACGACATGTGCGTATCCCTTTGGTCATAACACATTCACACATCTTTGATCACTATACATTCACACTCCTTTGGTCATGATCGTTCTCACATCTTCGGTCACGACACGTTCGTACCTTTTGGGTCATGACATGTTCGTATCTCATTCAAGATACATCATTTATCAACTAAAAGAAGAATGTGAAAGGGTGTGTTTTTTAAAATAAAAAATATATCTAAAAGGATCTATCGTTCAAAATATATCTTCAGCCATAACACATTTACACCTCTTTGGTCACAACACGTTCGCACCTCTTCGGTCACGACAAGTTCGCACCTCTTTGGTCACGATACGTTCACATCTCTTCGGTCACGACACGTTCGCACCTCTTCCGTCACGACACGTTCGCACCTCTTCGGTCACGACACGTTCGCACCTCTTCGGGTCACAACACGTTCGCACCTCTTCAGCCTTAATACACTCACACCTCTTCGGACAAGACACGCTCGTACGCTATCGGTCACGTCACGTTCGCACCTCTTTGATCACGACACATTCGCACCCCTTCGGTTACAGCCCATTCGCACCTCTTCAATCACGATACATTCGCACCCCTTCGATCATGACCCGTTTGCACATCTTTAGTCACGACACGTTCGTACCTTTTGGGTCACGACATGTTCGTATCTTATTCAAGACATCGTTCATCAACTAAAAGAAGCATGTGAAAGGGTGTGTTGTTTAAAAAATAAAAAATGCATCTGAAAGGATATATATAGTTCAACAATTAAAAGAGAGGCTTGTGAAAGACACATTGTTCGCAACTCTTCGGTCACGACACATTAACACTTCTTCGGTTACAACACCTTCGCACCAGGTCACAACATGTTCGTACCTCTTCGGTCACGACACGCTTGCACCTCTTTGGCCAAGACATGCTCGAACCTCGTCGATCATGACACTTTTGCACCTCTTCGGTCACGACACGTCCGCACCCCTTCGTTCACAACCCATTTGCACCTCTTCGATCATGATATGTTCGCACCCTTTCGGTCATGACTCATTTACACATCTTTAGTCATGACACGTTCGTACCTTTTGGGTCACGACATGTTCGTATCTCATTCAATATATGCCATTCATCAACTAAAAGGCATGTGAAATGATATATTGTTTAAAAAATGTATCTAAAAAGATATATCTTTCGACAATTAAAAGAGGCATGTGAAAGAGCACGTTGTTCACACCTCTTATCCAACTGCTATTAAATAATGGAAACACAAAAATACAAACATATATGGAAGTTGACGAGAAAGAGTAGTTAGTCGGTTGTTATCATTTTTTCACCTATTGACAAATGACTTCTTTTCATAAATAAGTTTATAATTAATAGTTCTTTAATTTTTTTATAAAAAATATGTGAATGGTTTCTAAGAAGGGTTGTGTCTTTTGAAAGGTCGTGTCTTTTGAAAGAGTTGTGTCTTTTGATGTTTCTTAACCAATTTTTTCTGTTTTTTTATAAAGAGTTGTGTCTTTAGTGTACATAAATTTGTTAATTTTATTTTTATTTATTAAAGAGTTGTATCTTTTTATGTTTAACAAAAACGAAAGGGTTGTGTCTTTTAGTGTTCTTTTTTTTTTAAAAAAAAAGAGCTGTGTTTTTGGTATGTTAAGACACACCTTTTAGATTAGCAACTGATGACATCATACGTTTAAACGAAACTAAAGCTTAACTGTTAGATTGTATAAGAAAGTAATTTCTGACTGTTGGATTGAAATCTTTTGTCCTATAAAAAATTGATGACATCATTGATGACCAAAATTCATAAATAATAATTAATAGTTCT
>CAJHQP010009403.1:0-22572 GCA_905132765.1 Moricandia arvensis
TCCAAGATCATTGTCTATCATGGCTGAGTTTCATGACCACTGATCCTGTCCATTCCTTATCCTCATTGCTTCTTCATAAGATCTTGTATGTATTCTTGATCAGGAGTTGCTCATGAGGGCTTGATGCTCTTCATGATATTGATGAAGAGAGCATGTGCTTGTATGGGATGAGCTACTGCATTTGCATTGTAGTACACCCTTGTGTTCGTCAGTAGGATGTACCTGATTCTTGTGCTTCTCCTTAATGCGGACCGATATCTTCTCTCAGCTTCTTCATCCTCATGGATTGTGGTTGAGCTGCTCCTGGTTTCTTCTGAACCATGGTGATCTATGAGTTTCAGAACCTCATGATGTATTGTCTCCTCTGGTCTGGTTGGTTTCCCCCCTCAGATCAAGATGGGTCTCATTTTCACCGTTCCAGCAGTTGAGCAGGTCCTTCTCTTGTTTCCTGCCCGGCTGAGCTGAACTAATACAAGACTTTCTAGGATGATCCTCAGGTTGTTTGCTCTGTCTGAGGCGCATGTGAGAGATCTTCACAAGTTATCCAGCTCTTCTCATCATAGTACCTCTAGACTCCACAAATTCACATCCTTGAGACCACAACTCTCCTAGTCTCTGGTACATAGCACTTGTATCCTTTCTGGTTGGCTGAATAACCAGATAAATATTGCTTATTGACACTCTTGGCTCAAGTTTGTTTCTCTGTTCTCTGAATCAATACAAAGCACATACACCCAAACACACGCAAGTGATCAAAGTGGATGCGTTTAGTTGTGTTCAATACCTCATAAGGAGAGACATCATGAGAACTCTGTGGGTGTTCTGTTGATCAGATAGCATGCTGACACCACAGCATCCCCCAAAACCTCTTGGAACGTTTGTGTGGAACATCATGCTTCTGGCAACTTCCATGAAGATGTCGATTCTTCTCTCAGCCACTCCAGTTTTGTTGTGGTGTGTATGGGCAGCTTGTCTGATTGAATGATCCTGTTGCACTAGGTGTGTTGAATGCATGGCTTGTGTACTCCCACATTGTCTGACCTAAAAATTTAATCTGGCATTGAAGTGACTAGTTATATAGCTTTGAAGTTCATAAAGCTTCTAACACCCTATCTTTTGATTGGATAAGGTCAGCCTAGTGTATAATTTCGATTTTTCATCTAGAAAAGTGATTCGTTAAAATACTTGTGGGTTTCCTAGAACACAAGAGCTGTCCACACATCAGAATGAACTAAATCAAAACAGTGATCATAGATAGTGGTTGATTTAGTAAAACAGACTTGCAATGTTGCCAAGGATACGAAGCTTCACAGCTATCAGTTTTAAAAGCAGATCTAGCAACATAAGCTTAACAGCACGAGAATGAGGATGGCCTAATCTAGCATGCCATAATACATTAGAAGCTAAGACAGGAATGGACTGAAAGCACAAGAAAAATGCAGAACTAAGTTTTGTGTTTTCAAGCAAGTACAACCTTTCTGCTCACACTTTCCCAAGCATCTTACTTGTTTTCAATATCTGAAAAAGAACATGCATAGGACGAAAACAATTTTGCAAATTAAGATCAGTAGTAGCCTTTTTAACTGAAAGCAAGTTAGAGGCAAATGTAGCATATAAAATGTCCTTAGATTCCTTATCAATAATTTTAGTTCCCTATGCCTTTAATGGGTACTCTATCACATACTGCAATCACTACACTTCCTAGGCAGGTTCAATGTTGCTAATAAGACTAGAGTCCCTAATCATATGGTGAGATGCCTCCTGAATCATAATCAGTGGTTTATCACTCAATGATTATTAAGACATTACTACTGATGTTACCAGAGTTTGCATTGAGTGCCTTGATAAAGGGCCTCAATGTCTGACTTGCGGATGAAGGCATCATCAGAAGGAGGTTGAGATGTAGCTCCAACTGCATAGGTGGTAGAGACCAGAGCTCTTCCTTCACCATTTGGGCGCATAGGCTGAGAAGTTTGCTGAACAGCTTCATTGGCCCTTGTTTGGTTAAATCTTGATGGTGGCCTGAGATGTGGGTGTAGAATCCAGCACTGGTTCTTCATGTGACACTCTTCTTGCAATGCTCACAAGTGACTCGCCGTCTCTGGTTTTGAAGAAGGTTTTGTTAGCTGAGGCTTCAGCCTTGTGAGCCATGTTCAAGTCACCTTTCCCACCAAATAGACCCACTGAGCCTTGTTCCTTCTGGATTGGGCACATACCTCCTCAAGAGTAGGTAGCTTGTCTGCCCTCAGCAAGTGTTTGATGAGATCATTGTAGCCTGGATTAAGAGTGAGAGCAGACAAACACTTTGTCTTGCTCACGCTCTCATTCAAAATGGTAGGGTCAGTGGTATTCGGCCTCAAACATCTCCAGCTCTGCCCAGAGAGCTCTGAACTTACCAAAATGTTGGTTAAAGTCCAGTCTTCCTGGTTCAAGCAGTTGATAGCTTTCTTCACTTCAAACACCCTACTGAGATTGGATATGTTTCCATAGACCTTCTGAAGGGTACCCACAACTCCTTTGCGGTTTCACAGTAGAGTAGGCCTCCATTATGGGACATCAGTGAGCACTGGATGATAGACAGCACCATAAAGTCCTCCTGACTCCATTTGTTTTCATCTACCACCACAATCTCCTTGCCAATCTTCTCCTTGGATGGTTTGTTTTGGCCGCCTTATCTGAAGTGATATGGGACCATAAACCTCTCCACCAAGGGCATTCTTGATCAATCTTGACCAGAGAAGGTAGTTCACCCCTTTTAGAGTGACTGGAATCACCACTGCCTTGTTTTGCTCCATTTCAAACAATTATGGACCAGTGGTTAATAGGATGTATCCCAAGAGATTTTGAAAAAATAACCGATAGAATGAAAGAGAATGAGAAGTAGAGTAGATTTGCGGAAGAAAAAATAGGTTAGGAGCTTAGAAGCTCTGATACCATGAAAGTTTATTAAGAATATGGTGAAGAACACTCAAGAACAGCAAGAACAAGAGAGAGAATGGAGAAAATCCGTGAGAGAAGAGAGAGAGAGTAAACAAGTAAAGAGGAGGTTTATTTCTCCTTAATTGATTCAGAATCAATTTTACAACACATATAGAGCTTATTTCGACCAAAGAAGGTCCAGCAGACAAGGAGACAAGGGACAAGGTAAATAAGTGAAGAAACAGTATTTGCTTTTGGTTTGATTTGAATTTGAATCTGGCAGAGTTCCCCAACGTCCCTATACTGTATCATACGGTTTCCATGTATTCATACAGTATAACACGTGGGGATACCTTGCTCCTCACTCTGGTTCCTTCCTAGACCTTAACTTGCCTTGTACTTCACTTCAGAGTGACTTGTGTGTCAAGTCATTCCGTACATATGTACGGACTGCCTTCTCTCCCAAGTAAGCTCATCCTCTTCATTTCTTTGTCTTCTTTATTCATTAAGGTCAATAAGGTCTAGTGATGGTGAGATAGATCAGCTTTCCTACCATTCTCTGATATTGCTTCTCATCAGCTGCTGTTCCCCCTCAGGCTCATCTTTATAGTTCTCTTCAATGGGAGTTTTACACGGCTTAGACCCCAGCTTTCCTGTCTCTGATAAAAGGTCTAAAGCATACTTTCTTTGGAGAGGAACATACCAGTATCAAGCTTGCATACTTCAATCCAAGAAAGTATTTTAGTTCCCCTAGATCCTTGATATCAAATTTTCCCTTGAGAAGCTCTTTAGTGTGTTTAACACCATCTACATCATCACCGGTTATGATTATATCATCAACATAGATCAACACCACCACTATACCTTTGTCTCCTTTGATTGTGAACAAGGTATGATCCGCCTCAGATCTTTTAAAACCATCTTCAATCAAGCAGCTACTCAACCTTTGATACCATGCTCTAGGAGATTGTTTGAGTCCATAAATCGCCTTCTTGAGCTTACACACTTTGGTGTTGTCAACTGCATCACGAAGGCCTTCAGGAGGTTCCATGTTATACTTCTTCTTCTAAGTCTCCTTGCAAGAAAGCATTCTTCACATCCATTTGCCATAGATCCCATGATAGATTTGTAGCTATGGACAATAGAACCCTTACTGAATGTAGCTTAGCAACCGGGGCAAATGTTTCCTTGTAGTCTTCTCCATACTTCTGAGTAAATCCCTTAGCAACAAGTCTTGCTTTGTACCTCTCAATTTCTCCTGAGCTTGTGTATTTGATAGTATACACCCATCGACAGCCTACAACTTTCTTGTTGCTTGGTAGATTCACCACGTCCCAAGTCCCATTCTTGAGCATAGATGCAATCTCCTCCTTCATTGCATTGACCCAAACTTCACTCATACAAGCTTCTTCATAACTTGTAGGGATTCTGTGCTGATCAATCTTAGACAGGAAAGCTTGATGAGTGCTTGGAAGATGAGCCACTGAACAATAGCCTTGAATTGGATGAGCAATAGCATGGCTGTTGTAGTAAACTCTAGTGTTCCTCCAATTCTCAGGGCCATGTCTTATTCTTTCACTTCTTCTTAAAGGTTGTGAAGCTGGTTCGTTTTCTGACTCAGTTTCCTCAGAATCTTCAACAACTGCATCTTCTAATGAGGCAGAGCTTGATTCATCCGACTTTTGTGATTCCCCCTCTCCAGTATCTCCATCAGACTTTGAAGTTGACCTTTCTTCCTCAACATGATCACTCCCTTCACTAGAATCTTCACTCTGGATGAGAGGTGTTCCTTGATTGGTTTCTCCATACTCAGTTGGTTTTGGTGTGGGTCTTGAACCAGCGAGTTTGTGTAAACCATCAAGGATAAATCTTAAGGTGGCTGCTCTGTCTCTAGATGAAGTAAGGTCTTCCAAGCTCTTCCAGTCCTTCTTATCAAAGTATCCATGTGCTTCATCAAATTTAACTTCCCTGGAGATATACACTTTCCTTGTGCTTGGATCATAGCACTTATATCCCTTCTGAGTTGGAGAGTATCCTATAAACATACATCTGATGCTTCTTGGTTCCAGTTTGTTCCTTTGAGCCTCTGGAACAAAGACATAGCACACACAACCAAACACCTTCAGATGTTCATAGTTTGGTTTAGTGCCATTCAGGATCTCATATGGTGAAGCTCCTCCAAGCTGTTTTGTTGGAAGCCTATTGATTAGATAAGCTGAAGTCATAACTGCATCTCCCCAATACTCCTTAGGAACTCCTCTCTCAAACATTATGGTTCTTGCAACTTCCATAAGGTGTCTATTCTTGCGTTCAGACACTCCATTTTGTTGGGGAGTGTAAGCGCAAGAGGTTTGATGCACAATGCCGTGCCTCTCCAATACCCTTCTGAATTCTTTGCTCATGTACTCTCCACCATTATCGCTTCTGAATACCTTGATCTTAGCTCCATATTGAGTAGATACATATTCTTGAAACTTTGTGAATGCTTCAAGAACAAGGCTCTTTGATGGCAAGAGAGTAACCCATGTAAACTTTGATTTCTCATCAATGAAGGAAACAAAATATTGTATTGATCTCTGGAGGTACATGGGGCTGTCCATACATCAGAATGGACTAGATCAAAACACTTATCATACATAGTAGTTGACTCAGGAAAACTAATTCTACAATGTTTCCCCATAATGCAAGCTTCACATCCATGATGATCCTGATCCAGTCTTGGTAAAGCAAGTTTAAGGACTTGGGAGTGTGGATGGCCAAGTCTAGCATGCCAAAAAACATCAGTACAACCAGACTTCATAGCTGAGTGGAACACTGCTGGCTTAATGCTATCCAAAACATACAGACCATCTTTAGCACTTCCTTCCCCAAACTTCTCTCCTGACTTATTGTCCTGAAACCATACATCATCAGCACTAAACACTGCCAAGCATTCAAGATCCTTTGTTGCCTTTTGGACAGATAACAGATTAGATGTGAATTCTGGCATGTATAAAGCCTCAGAGTTCTTACTAAACAGTTCTAGTTCTCCAACTCCTCTAACTGCTATGTCCTGACCATTAGCAATACTAACTTTCCCAAAGTGAGGTCTAATATTGCATAATAAACCTGAATCACTAATCATGTGGTGTGAAGCTCCTGAGTCTATAATAATTGGTTTATGAGATTTAGAAGCTGAGAAGCTCTTACCAGACTCAGTTAACTTGGCAATGCTCTTTATAAGAGCATCCAAGTCTGACTTCCTCACAACATCATCTCGTCCTACTGGTGTATTGTTCCTCACTGGATAGTTCATCTCCTTTCTTGGTCGCAATTCAGGTCTAAGCACCCAACACTTCTCCTTGGTATGTCCCAGGCGCTTGCAATGGTCACACTTCAGATTGTAGTTTCTCCTTTCAGTTGGTTGGAAAGCGTTTCCTCTACTCACATAGGCAGTCTCACTGGTTCCATGGAAGAGCCCTCTTGAACCCTCCTCCTTCTGGATCAGCATACAAACTTCATTGAGACTAGGAAGCTTGTCAAACCTTAAGATATGATGAATCATTCCTTTGAATGATCCATTGAGAGCAAGCAGCAATCCAAACACTTGATCTTGCTCACGCCTCTCATTCAGCTCCTTCACATCAGTTGTTGGTGGTCTGAGTAGCTCTAGTTCTGCCCATAGACTCCTAAACTCTCCAAAGAAATCTTTGAACAACCGCTCCTCTTGTTGAAGGTTGTTCAGCGCTCTCTTCACCTCAAAGATTCTACTGAGGTTAGAAATGTTTCCATAAACACTCAATAGAGTGTCCCACAGCTCCTTAGGTGTCTCACAGTATGAGTAAGCAGCAAGTATAGCTGGTTCTAGTGAGCTCTGTAGAACCGCTAAAACAAGTTGATCATCTTGTGTCCATTTGGACTCATCTTTGCTGGTTTCTTCTCCAGCCTTCTCTTTACCCTTATACGTCTCTTGAGGGCCTTCTATATGCTCCCACAAGCCTCGGCTCCTCAAGGCTGTTTTGGTGATTCTTGACCACAACAAGTAGTTGTCTCCTTTGAGTACAACTGGTAATATGATTTGCTTCTGATTTTCCATCTTAGAAAAAAAACAGAGTAAAAACAGAGTAGGGAGTGTTTGATTTTGTTTCTTTCTTTTTAGCAAACTGGTCTTCAAGATCTAACACTGCTCTGATACCATGAAGATTTTAGTAGAAAGAGTAGAACTTGTTTGTATGATCAAACAAGTTTTAGATGAAAGTGAGTATGCAATCTGTTTCAGTAAGCAAACTGGGAGAGAAGAGTTCTTTCTGAGTGATTCTTTTTCATTGAATTATTACAAGCTCTGGTATATCTTAAATATATAGATAAAACCTCCAAAACAACTTGCCAAAACCGTGGGCTAATAATGAAAACCAGAGGTGCTTCTGAGCAGATAAATATCTAGCCACTTTTGTTGACTTTCTTGAGCTGCCTGCTTGCTTGTAAGCTCTCTTTTTGTTGGTCACGAAATGGGCTTCAGTCTCTTCATTATCTTTGGTTTTCTCTTGGTTAGAGCCCAATGGATCACTGAAGCTGCTCTTCTTGGGCTCATTCTCCTTCTCATCTGTACAGCCCAATATCAGTGAGGAGGTGTGTACTTGCTCTCTTTCAACACCATCTTGAGTAATGAGTTTAGGAGCTTCACCGGATGTGATATGACCCCATAAGCCCTTACTTCCCACAGCAGTCTTCACCAAACGAGACCACAACAGATAGTTACTCCCTTGAGAGTAACTGGACTTTCATGCTAACACTATCCATCTACAACCAGCTTGACTTCAAAAGCTTGAAAAGAGTAGATCTATACCTTAGAACACTGATGAACCCAGAAACGAGAGGAAAGGTTGAGTCTTTGAAGGTAGGAACGAGAAAGACTCAAGCTTGACAACAAACAAGCTTCAAACTTCAGTCTTCTACCCGGATCTTCAAGAACAGCCTCTGGATCTTCAAAAAGTTTCAACCTTGACTTCTTCAACTCGATGAAACACAAACCCAGATCTTGATGAACCTGGCTCTGATACCATGAGATTTTTGATATCTAGAAAGAAAGTAACCAGAAGAGACTAAGACAGAGATGGGGTTGAAAGATTTGTTTAGACTTCACGAAAAGAGAGAGATTGAGAGATTATGAAGAACATGTTTGGAGACTCGAAAATAGAGAGAACTGTATGCTTTATTCGTCCACAAGGGGTTGCAATATATAGAGAGAGCTACAAGGGTTTTCAGAAAGTAAAGCAAGGGAAGGAGTGGCTCAGAATCGACCAAGGGCGCGCCTAATTTGAAAAGAGGAGCTTCCTGGCCAAGTAAATGGCATCAGCATCTTTGACAAGATGCTGATCCTTTCCAGCCTTGTGCCAGCCTGTCCGTGGAGAGCTTCTTCCTTTCCAACGGATGGATTAAGGTTACTTGGCCAAAGGATCGCTTCTGGTAACTTCAAATTTACCCGGATGGTAAAACTGGTCGATAGCTTTGGTCGACCTTGTACGCCAGTACGGCCTGTACGGCCTGTACGGCCTGTACGGCCTGTACGGCCTTGTACGGCCTGTACGCCTTGTACGGACAAGGTCGACTCCTCCCTTCTCTTTTTCTTCCTTCTCTCTATTCAACCCAAAGTGTATACCTCAACTTAACATCTCCAATATCCTTCTGAATTCCTTGCTCATGTACTCTCCACCATTGTCACTTCTGAATATCTTGATCTTAGCTCCATATGAGTAGAATACATATTCTTGAAACTTTGTGAATGCTTCAAGAACTAGGCTCTTTGATGCAAGAGAGTACCCATGTAAACTTTGATTTCTCATCAATGAAGAACAAAATACTTGTATTGATCTCTGGAGGTACATGGGGCTGTCCATACATCAGAGTGAACTAGATCAAAACACTCATTATACATAGTAGTTGACTCAGGAAAACTAATTCACAATGTTTCCCCAAAATGCAAGCTTCACATCCATGATGATCCTGATCCAGTCTTGGTAAAGCAAGTTTTAAGAACTTGGGAGTGTGGATGGCCAAGTATACCATGCCAAAAACGTCAGTACAACCAGACTTCATAGCTGATTGGATTACTGCTGGCTGAATGCTATACAAAAAGTACATACCATCTTTAGCACTTCCTTCCCCAATCTTTTCCCCTGACTTATTGTCCTGAAACCATACATCATCAGCACTAAACACTGCCAAGCATTCAAGGTCCTTTGTTGCCTTATGGACAGATAACAAATAGATGTGAACTCTGGCATGTATAAGCCTCAGAGCTCTTATTAAACAGTTCTAGTTCTCCAATTCCTCTAACTGCAATGTCCTGACCATTAGCAATACTAACCTTTCCAAAGTGAGGCCTAATATTGTGTAGCAAATCTGAATCACTAAATCATGTGGTGTGAGGCTCCTGAATCTATTAATGATTGATTTATGAGTTTTAGAGGCTGAGAAGCTCTTACCAGATTCAGTTAACTTGGTAATGCTCTTTATAAGAGCATCCAAGTCGGACTTCCTCACCACATCATCTCTTGGTGTATGGTTCCTCACTGGATAGTTCACCTCTTTCCTTGGTCGTAATTCAGGTTTAAGCACCCAACACTTCTCCTTGATATGTCCCATGCGCTTGCAGTGGTCACACTTCAGATTGTAATTTCTCCTATCAGTTTGTTGGAAAGGGCTTCCTCTACTCACATAAGGCAGTCTCACTGGTTCCTTGGAAGAGACCTCTTGAACCTTCCTCCTTCTGGATCAGCATAACAAACTTCATTGAGACTAGGAAGCTTGTCAAACCTAAGATATGATGAATCATTCCCTTAAATGATCCATTGAGAGCAAGAAGTAATCCAAACACTTGATCTTGCTCACGCCTCTCATTCAACTCCTTCACATCAGTTGTTGGTGGTCTGAGCAGCTCCAGTTCTGCCCATAGACTCCTGAACTCTCCAAAGAAATCCTTAAACAATCGCTCCTCTTGTTGAAGGTTGTTCAGTGCTTTCTTAACTTCAAAGATTCTACTGAGGTTAGATATGTTCCCATAAACACTCAGTAGAGTATCCCACAGCTCCTTAGGCGTCTCACAGTAGGAGTAAGCAGCAAGTATAGCTGGTTCTAGTGAGCTTTGTAGAACTGCTAAAACAAGTTGATCATCTTGTGTCCATTTGGACTCATCTTGGCTGGTCTCTTCTCCAGCCTTCTCTTTACCCTTGGACTTATCTGAGTGCCTTCAATATGCTCCACAAGCCTCGGCTCCTCAAGGCAGTTTTGGTGATTCTTGACCACAACAAGTATTTGTCTCCTTTGAGTACAATTGGTATTATGATTTGCTTCTGATTTTCCATCTTAGAAAAAACAGAGTAAAAACAGATAGAAAGTGTTCTGAGTATTGATTTTCGCAGCAAACTTGTCTTCAGAGCTAACACTGCTCTGATACCATGAAGATTTGAGTAAAAAAGAGTAGAACTTGTTTGTATGATCAAACAAGTTTTCAGATCAAAACTGAGTATGCAATCTGTTTTAGTAAGCAACTGAGAGAGAAGAAGTATTTCTGAATAACTCTCTTTTTCTAATTGTTACAAATTCCTTGTACCACTTAATTATATAGATAAAACTACAGCCAAAACCACTTGCCAAAACCACTGGCCAAACCATGAGCTAATGATGAAAACAAGAGGTGCATTCTGAGCAGAAAATATCTAGCCACTGTTTTTGACTTTCTTGACCTGCTTGCTTGCTTACTTGCATGCTATCTGAGAGTTGATCCACGTCCTGGACTTTATGACCTGCTTGCTTGCTTACTTGCATGCTGTCTGCTTGTTAGGCCACGTCCTGGGCTTCACACTCTTCAGTTTCTTTACTCTTCTCTTGGTTACAGCCCAATGGATCACTTAGCTTTCTCTTCTTGGACTCATTCTCCTTCTCAGCTATACAGCCCAATATCAGTGAAGAGGTGTGTGCTTGCTTTCTTTCAACAGTGAGGAGGAACCAGGTCTTTGAACTTAGATCATCAGGTAGCTCACTCAAGTCCCCACCTCAAGCTTGAATTGAGTCTAGGTTCAAGCTTGAAAGTGAGCCTGAATGAGCATCCAAACCAGGAGCACACCACCCTAACAGCTGCGCTTAAACCACTGGTCCACCTTCATGTCTTCAGCTTCAAATACCCTTCAGGTCACCGGCCTCCTCAAGCTTCAGTGATGACCTTCTCTTTCTGTGTGCCTTGAACCAGGAGCTCAACAACCTTCATGGTCTGCGCTTCTTATAACCGGCTACTACACCAAGAACCTTCCCATTGCTCCACACAATGGACCAAGCCTTCCTCTTGTTCCGGATTGGTGTTTGAACAAGAAGCACTCCATGTGAACCTGAAACAACACTCAAACTCCAAACGAGATAAGACACCTTGCATTGGGATCAAACCTTGACTAATCATCAAGTTTGATCACCAATGTCACAAGCTTTGCACTTAGAACAGCATCTCATCATCATTGAATCCATCTAATGCAAGCTTACCACTCTCTAAATGCTATCACAAGCACTTAGGCAAACCATTCCCTGCCTTAAATGACCCTTAGACATCAGTCTAGGTGTCCTCAACCTTAAGGCAGCCCTAATGACAAGAGTATGCAACAGCCTAACCCATTTACTTCATGAATGCAAAACGGATTAGATACAACTATCTATCATCCTAGCAAGACATTCATAAGAACAGAGACTAAGCATCACTGCCATTTCTAAACACCAGACCCAAATGCTTTACTTTAAATCAGTTCTATTCATGTATGCAGGCAGATCAGAACATGCTATCTAATATCATGTCAAGCACATTTAGAACTGGAGTAAGCACTTTAAAACACTCAACCATTCAAAACGAGTCATCTAAACATCCTGGGATAGATTCTAAACATTCATATCTAGCTATCTTAACACATCCTCAGGTCTCAAACACATCACACAACACAGTTCAGTTCATAAGTATCAAGCTTTATAACAAGGGACAGTAGGTTCTTACAAACAAGGAACTAGTGTTAGTTCTTGAACACCTTTGATTCATGGCAAGATCAGGGGCTATTGGTCGCGATTCCAACACCTCCTTCCTCCATGGACCTTCCTTGAACTCTCCATGCCTAAAGTCCCCACCTTTCTTCATACTTTGGTCGCCCCCACCAGTAACAAGGTGAAAGATTTCACCTTTCTTCCTGGTCTTTGAATAAGAACACGCCTTGGACCTGATTGATGAAGAGGGTAGCTAATCCACTCCATAAATCCTGATCCGAGCTCTCCTTTCTTCTGGACGGTATGAGAGAGTATGGGACTTCAAGAACAGCTCTGGGTTTGCTTATGAACACCTTCTTGTAGAGGATGAACCGGCTGGAAAGAAGCTCCTTTCTGGGTTTTAATGGCAGGAGAGAAAGCCTTGATCTTTGCGGAAGCTAAACACCAAGTTCTGATGAACCAGGCTCTGATACCATGTTGGATTTTCACCCAGAGTATGTGGATCTGGGTTTGTGTGTGATGAACTAGCCTTTAAGGCAATGATGAACACGAAATGAAGAAGAGAATGGGTTCTGGTTTACTTGTGTGAACTTGAATCAGAATCAGAGAGTATGAGAGACTTAGAGAGATTAAAGAGACTAAGAAAGAGAGAGACTTAAGAAGGATTCGAATCAAGAACTACAAGCTTTTCATTTCTGGAAGTGGAGATGGGTTTTCCCCCTTACTCCCTTAATCTTTACACTTGACAGAGATACAATATATATAGAGAAATGGAGAGGCTAAACTCGTTTAAAACCCTAAGGAGACTAAGCATGTGGAGTCAACAAGAGTCTTGGCGCCTGGTTTGAAATACTAGGGTGAGAATGTTTACATGCTTGGGACAGGCTGTCAAAGAGCTCTTCCTTTGCTTTTAGGCGAGTGGATAAGGTTATCCACAATGCTCTTCCTTTTGGTAAGTGGATAACCTTATCCATAAACAGTCACTAAGCCTTGGCACCTCCTGGAAGTTTCCTTGCCTTCCCTTCCTTATCTTGGACGAGAATATACCAAAGGATCTTCTCCTTTCTTCACATGCAAGGTATTTTAGACTTGGGAGACAAGTCTTGGCAGTTTAGGGTTGTACGGCCAGATATCAAATATCCTGGTCCATCCTCTTCGTGCCCTAACTTGCCAAGACTCAAAACCATTCCATAAGTTCAAATGGTCGAGTATACATGTTTCTGGGTCGAGGTTGGTCCGTACGGATCCGTACAGTCCGTACAGTCCGTATGGATCCGTACAGTCCGTACACCTCACCCAAACATAGACCATTGATCCCTTCTCTTCACCACAGCTTCCCAAGGTCTTCCTTAGGCTTCTCCTTGATGTTTCATAGACTCTTGTACACTTAACAGCTTCCCACAGCCTTCTTAATACTCCTTGTACTAGATCTATTCAACCCACTCTATCTTCTTTCACTCCATCTCATCTCTCTCTCTTGTTCATTGTCATCTCTTCAAGTTAACACATCAAGGTTAGTCTGCTCTTTCAAAGGTAAAGCCAACAAATCTAATGGAGACAAGGGATTGAATCCATAGACGGCTTGAAAAGGAGTGAGCTTAGTGGGCTGAATGCATTGACCTATTGTATGCAAACTCTACATGCGGCAAACAATCTTCCCAAGTCCTAATGTTCTTTTTGATGATAGCACGCAAGAGGGTAGACAATGTCTTATTGACAGTCTCAGTTTGCCCATCAGTCTGTGGATGACAAGTGGTTGAGAATAGCAATCTAGTTCCTAATTTCCCCCACAGTGTCTTCCAGAAATAGCTAAGGAACTTAGCGTCCCTATCAGAAACTATGGTCCTGGGCATTCCATGCAACCTAACAACTTCTCTAAAGAATTGATCAGCCACTAAGGATGCATCATCAGTCTTATGGCAAGGTATGAAATGTGCCATCTTAGAAAACCTATCAACCACCACAAAGATGCTATCTCTACCCTTTCTAGTTCTAGGCAGTCCCAAACAAAGTCCATAGAGATATCAACCCAAGGTTCAGTAGGAATAGGGAGTGGAGTATACAAACCTGTTGGTTGCACCTTGGACTTGGCCTGCTTGCACACGACACACCTTGAGCACACCTTCTCCACCTCTTTCTTCATGTTACGCCAATAGAAGTGTTCCTGCAAGGTAGACAGTGTCTTGGCTACGCCAAAGTGTCCCATCAACCCTCCTCCATGAGCTTCCCTAACATATAGTTCCTCAAAGAACCACAAGGCACACACAAGCGGTTATCATAGAAAAGAAACCCTTTCACTTGATAAAATCTCTTTCTAGTCTTTCTTTCATCAAATCTCTTTCTAGTCTTGTTCTTGTTACTTATTCGTCTAAGATCTTAAAAGATCTTATGGTATCAGAACCAGGTTCATCACGATCTGGGTTTGTGTTCATCGAGTTGAAGAAGATCAAGGTTGAAGCTTTTTGAAGATCTAAGGCTGTTCTTTGAAGATCCGGGTAGAAGACTGAAGTTTGAAGCTTGTGTGGTGTAAAAGCTTGAGTCTTTCACGTTCTTACCTTCAAAGACTCAACATTTCCTCTCGTTTCTGGTTCATCCGTGTTCTAAGGTATAGATCCACTCATTTCCAAGCTTTTGAAGTCAAGCTGGTTGTAGATGGATAGTGTTAGCATGAAGGTTCTGGTTACTCTAAAGGGGAGTAACTATCTGTTGTGGTCTCGTTTGGTGAAGACTGCTGTGGGAAGTAAGGGCTTATGGAGGCATATCACATCCGGGGAAGCTCCTAAGCTCATTACTCAAGAAGGTGAAGCTGCAAGTGCCACAAGTGAGGTGGAGAAATGGCAGCAAGAAGACATGATGGTGATGACACTTCTTCAAGGATCTCTTGAGACTCCTATCATGGAAGCTTATGGCTACTGTGAAACCGCAAAGGATCTATGGGAGACCTTGAAGAAGGTGTATGGAAACATCTCAAACTTGAGCCGAGTGTTTGAGGTGAAGAGAGAAATCAACGGGTTGCTATAAGAAGATATGGAGTTCACTAAGCATCTTGGGAGGTTTCGAGCTCTCTGGTCCGAGTTAGAGATGCTGAGACCAAGCACGGTTGATGCTGATGAGTTGAATGAAAGGCGAGAGCAAGATAAGGTCTTTGGGCTCCTGCTCACTCTAAACCCTGCCTACAACAGCCTCATCAAGCATATCCTGAGAGCTGAGAAGCTTCCATCTCTAGAAGATGTGTGTGCTCAGATACAAAATGAGCAAGGCTCTATTGGGTTGTTTGGAGGTAAGGGGGAGCTTACCTTGGCTAACCAAGGTAATGTACTTACCTCAGGAAAGAGCAAGGACCCTGAATGTACTTGCATTGGGAAGAAAATATGGAGAAGTGGCTGCAGTCAAACAAAATCCCAAAGGATTTGCTTCCTTGGGATAGTTGGTGTTGAATGAATGGGCACTCTGTTGTATGTGGTGAATCCATAGATGCTGGACTTCTTTTCCTGCTGGAAAGGTTTGTAGCCTTCATTTATAGATTCATCACGTTCATCCTTTCCCATGCTGATTTCAGAATCAGTGTCACTGCTCCATGATTTGTTTCCTAGGCCAACTTCTTCCTTGTACAATCTTGTGTTGTTTTGAGAGTGATCTGGTGGTTTAGGTTCAGGGCAGGCTTCACCAGGGTCGTCCCCATACTCTGAACTAGAGTAATCATCATCAGAACATGACCCATGACAGCCATCTTCCTCACTGGACCATGCTTGGTCAGTTTTACTCATGTAGGAGCCTTGACTTGAATCATAAAAACTCTCTTCTTCTGAATGATCTTCCATGGCTTCTCCTCTGTCTTTTCTTAATTTTTACCTTGCACAAACAGAGAAAAGAAGAATCAATTCGTGGCTAGACAAAAGAAGGAAGGAGAATAAACAGCAAAATGGAAAGTTTTTATTTTTTTTTTCTTTTGAAAGTTTGAAAATAAATGGAAAAATTCTTTTTCTTTTTTTTTAAAAAATCTGTCAGAGGCAGCACGAAATATATAAAATGAAACAAAAGAAACTAATTTTTATTTTGGTTTTCAGATTAATAGAAACAAGAAAATCGATTTTTTTTTAAAGCAAATAAACTGCAAAATGAAACAAGGAACTAATGCAAAAATTCAAAAATGGTAAGGGGAGCTGGGGTACTGAATGCAAACAGCTAGACTACTTCTTTAGTTTATTTTCGCGGATCAAAAAAAACTCAAAATCTTCTTCTTTAGTTTTCTTTTTATCAAGAACAGAAAAATTGCAGAAATGAAAACTATAAAAAATGACAATTTTTATGGATTTTATGAATAACACAAAAGCAAATGAAATAAAAAAAACGAGATGGATAGATAAAACCTGATAGATAGGAGCTTTTAGCTCTGATACCAGATGATGTAAGATTGGAATCACACCAACTTATGATCACTTGATGATCAGTAGATTACAAGCTTCACTTGCGGAATGTGGGACGATTTTAGAGATGGATGATGAATAGATGATTGACTCTCTCAATCAGTGGGTTGATTGACTCTCTAAATCAGTGAACCAAGTGTGTTTGAATCACACAAACAATCTGGAGTTCACGAAATCAATAGAACAACAAAGAATCTCTCTTTGAATCCTAAAGATCGATATTTTATGCAAAGAACACTCTTTGATAAATACTGAATAACTTTTATAAATTCTTAGATGATTGAAAGGTGATTTTTACAATGGACAAGAGTGAGCTTATATAGGTCGTGGCCTTTGCTCAGAATTACAAAAATAAAGGAAAGAAAATCAAGCATTTAAAAACTAGCCGTTGGAGCCTTTTGTGGGATTTGTGCTCCAAGTGAAGAATCTGAATTTCCTTGAACCTACTCGGTTTTAATGGATAGAGAGCTGTCTTGGGACCTTCTTGAATGCTTGATAGGTGCTGATCTCGTCCATAAGTTGACAGAAAAAGAGCTGTTGGAGTTTTAATGGCTGAGACTCCAAATAAGGCAAGGTGGGGTAAATGTGGATCCTCCTGATCCTATGTGGGCTGGTGCATGGTAGGAAGTGATGGAACTCCTCTGGCTCGTGGATAAGGTCTTGTGGATGGTCTATAGTATCTCCTGGCTTCCATAGAAAGGTTTGAGTCGGACCAAACTGAATTAGGTTAAGCTTCTTTTCAACTGATATCGGTTTGGGAATTTGGTGCAAACCGGTCTTCTCCTCTGGTCTGATTGAGATCCTCCTGATCCCATGGGTGCTGGTGCTTCTTAAGATGTTTTGGAGTGTCTCTGAATGATGTAGAAGCTCTTCTGGTCGTGTTTCTTTAGATTGGGTTAAGGCAAAACCCGGATCTTCCAAATAAGGCAAGTGTAGGACTGGTTTGGCCGGTTTGGGGAAATTGATCATATCTTCTGGTTTACTCATCCCCTTCTCATGATCTTGGGCTTCCTGGAAAATAATAAACTCCTCTTGACTCCTATGATCGGCTTTGTCTCGGGCTGTTCCTTCTTTGGGATTGAAACTCCTTCTGAAGTCGGAAGATGCTCCCAGATGAATGGGCTGGAAAACCTCTGTCTTGTAAAATTCATAACTCCTTCATCCGTGGGTATTTTCTCGAAATTCAAGTTAGGACTGACTTCTTCTTGAGTGTAGAATCCATGAAATTGGTTTCATGATTTAAACCCTCCTGGTTTAAGAGATATGGCATTTTTAGTGCACATATGTTCTGCTTGACGCCTTGGTTGGGTGAGTGAGGTGTTGGATGGACCTTCGGTTCAGCTACTGGTTTGATGGCCGCATCAAAGATTAAGCCAGTAAGTAGTTCAAGGAGTACACGAGAAGTAAAAAGGAAAAAGATTAACACAAAAGGATAAGCTTGCTCGGCAAGATAAGAGAAAAAAGGATATGATGTGATCATGGACCGGATCACTAAGGAGAACAAGGAGAGTCTAGATGAGCCACATGAAGCCACATTGCACCAGCAGCCTGGTGATGATGCTCTAGCCATTCCTGAAGGTCCCATGACTCGTTCCAGAGTCAAGAAGCTTAAAGAGAATGTTGTTGGATTACTCACTTCACATCCACAACAAGAAAGTCTTGGACAAGGTCTGATCCGAGATGTCTTGATCACAATTCAAGCCATCTCTACATCAAGCTGAGTTAGTGTCTAGGCAAGACATGGGGTGCGTGCTCTTTTCCTTGCTTTTGGTTTTGTCCCACGAGGTTTTCCGGAGGAAGGTTTTTAACGAGGCCACAACTTGTCTTCACATCACTTAGGCCCTATTCTCGGTCCAAGGCTAAAGAAGTTTACATTTTTATGTCATTTTAAAGCTTATGTTAAAGTTAAACTATAGTTTCCTTTTTACTTATTTCCGAAACCCTAGAGAGCATGTTCTCGGTTTCTCTTTATTTAAATGGGTCTCTAAACCCTATTGTACTCATCCATCCTTTAATCAACGAGTTATCTTTTCTCCTTGACGGCTCTCTCTCTAAGACAAGTTGTCGAGTTTCTTCTGGTGTGTAGTATCCAGGAACCTAAGGGTGTTTGCTTGGTGTGTTATATCCGAGTTATTCATCTATGAGTATCAAGAGATCTTATCATCCCTCTTGTGTCACCAATCGATCCACAACCTTGAAGAACTTGAGTCTCTGATTCGTTCTTGCAAGGATCTATCCATTCCCATCAACCAAAGAGCATCCTAGGGGTGCATCAAGTGGTATCAGAGCACCTTTGGTTGGGAAGTACTCGTTTTCTCTCTTGTTCTTTTTGTTTCATCCGTGTTTCATCTCTATCATCTTGAATAAGCAGTAGAAATAATCTGTTTAGGGCTGCTCGAGTTTCATAAGAGATTAGACAAGGTTCTTAAACTTTTCCTTTTTGCTTTGCGGAAGCCCTAGAGAGAGAAACCCTAGCCTCCTAAGTTCTTTGCTTTTAGATCACTTTGTTTCATCTGTTTAACTTGTTAATCACCTTGAACACGAGTAGATTAAGGTTGTTAGGGTGCTAGAAAACCTTAGAGAAGATTAGAAAAGTTTAGAGGATTTTCCTTTTGCTTGGTAGGCGGAAACCCTTTTCCTTTTACCGAGCCGATTTTTTCCTTTTTGCTTGTCTTGCAAAACAAGCTTGATTTCGTGTTCTCCCTTTTTCCTTTTTCTTATCTTGTTACCTAGAAGCCTTTTACTGGTTATTTTGTTTACCTTTGTGCAGGAAGCATGGGATCCGAGTCTGAAGAAGAAGATGCACTCGTCAGGAAGAACAAGCTTCTCATGGAGGCTCTGTCGGCTCAACTCAATCAGAACATGGTGGCAACCATGACCGAGATGATGAGGACCAACCTCAATGACATCCGGAGAGAGCTCAGAGAAGACATCAGGAGAGCTACTAGTCAATTTCCAAACCGAGAGACTAGGAGAGAAGAGAGACCTCATGCAACTCGCCAAGAGCATGCCGGTTATGAGGAGACTGACAATGAGTATGAACACCTCAGTTCATCCTCAAGACAAATCCAAAGAAGACATAGGCGTGTCCAAGAAAGAAGGATGAACCAGGGAGATAAGCTTACTGGTTTGAAGATAAAGATACCCCCATTGAGATTTTGAGAGAATGAGAGTAGAGTAACCGAGAGAATGAGAGAAAGAGTGAAAGATTGAGAGATTAGAGGAGAGTTTACTCGATGTTCATGATGAACACGAGAGAGAGTAGAGAGAACAACAAGAGAAAGAAATGAATTGCTTGTTTGATTATTCAGAGAGGAGTTACAAATATATAGGCAGAGCTTTAGGGTTACAACGTATACATAAAGCAAAGGCTTAGAGTGGGAGACGTGGCCGGTCAAGAGAAGAGGCGCGCCTGGTTTGAACGAGTGGATGAGGGTGCGAGATGCTTTTGGCATCTTGACCAGATGCCTTCTCCTTTCCAGCCTTGGACAGGCTGTCTTGGTCAAGCTTGACCCCTTATCCGCGAGCCATAACTTTACTGAGTTACCAGCAAGTTAACCTTCTCCCTTTTCACCCACCAAGGTTATCTTCTTCCTTCTGCCTTGAGACCCAAGTTTCCGCCATGGATGTATTGACATGAAGGCATGAAGAGATGAATGACAATACAATCAGAAGAAGAATGAAGCAAATGGAGGTAACTTGTATTACAAGTCTGTCCGTACAACCTAACTTGCAGTGCAAGGTTGTCCGTACAAGACCTAACTTGGCGTGCAAGGAAAGACAAAGGGATGAGAGGATCAGTAACTAAGTTACCTTAACCAGAAGAAGCTAACCAGACTTGCCTAAACCTTTAGGGACGTTGAGGAACCAGAAGGGAGGCAGAAGTCACATGCTGAGTTAAGAATTTGAATCCTTGGGACCATTTAGGTCAGGTCACTATCAAGCCCTGCTGCCCTGGCGAGCTGCTGCACCATTCTGTCTTCTTCTGGAGTATTTGTTTATTATTCTTGTTGTCCTGGTGTGTCCAGATTAAGCTTATTTATATCTTTGTATTGTTACCAAACAAAGCAAGGAAATTATTCCTCATTAATCTATTCTTTCTGTTCTCTCTCTCTCTCCTTATTCTCTCTCGAAATATCTCCTCTCTCTCTCTAGTTCTTCCTGTTCTTCATCTCCTTCACTAAACCAGATACTAAATCCACTTATTCTAACATGGTATCAGAGCTAAAACGCTCTTGAAACCTTTCTATACTTCCGCAAAGCACTCTACTCTAATCTCTGTTCGAATTTCTTCAAGTCTCACTCTATTACCCAGCGGTTAATAGCAAGAGAAGATGGAGAATACCAAGTTCGTGACCATTCCTGTGACTCTAAAGGGGATGAACTATCTTCTATGGTCCAGATTGGTGAAAACTGCCCTTGGAGGAAGAGGTTTATGGAGCCATGTCTCAACTGGAGAAGCTCCAAAACAGACCATCCAAGGAGAGGATGGAAAGAAGATAGTCATGGTGGATGAAGGCAAATGGGCTCAAGAGGACTCCATGGTGCTTTCTCTCATCCAAAACTCTCTGGATCCAGCTATTTTGGAAGCTTATTCATACTGTGAAAGCTCCAAAGACTTATGGGAAACTCTCTACAAGGTTTATGGAAACCTTTCCAACCTTACTCGAGTTTTTGAAGTTAAGAGGGCCATTAACTCTCTCAGTCAAGAAGATATGGACTTTACAGCTCATTTTGGCAAGTTTAGGTCTCTTTGGGCTGAGTTGGAGATGCTCAGACCACACACTGTCGACCCAGCAGCTCTTAATGAGAGGCGTGAGCAGGATAAAGTCTTTGGGTTACTCCTCACCCTCAGTCCAACCTACAACGACCTGATTAAACATATCCTAAGAGCTGACAAGTTACCAAGCCTGGAAGAAGTCTGTGCCCAGATACAGAAGGAACAAGGATCCCTTGGCCTTTTTGGAGGAAAAGGTGAGCTAGTCATGAGCAATCAAGCTGAAGGACCAGTAGCAAACAAGGGGGTTTACAAACATGATGATAGGAAAGTATTGATCTGTGACCACTGAAAGAGGAAAGGCCACATGAAGGATAAGTGCTGGATACTTCATCCTCATTTGAAGCCAAACAAGTTCAAGGAGCCAAGGAGCCAATACCAGGATGCTAGAGCCCATTTCTCAAATGATGGAGTGGAACCAGTGACTCCCTCTGGATGCTCCTCAGGTGATGCGCCCCTAGGATGCTCTTTGGTTGATGGGAATGGATAATCCTTGCAAGAACGAATCAGAGACTCAAGTTCTTCAAGGCGTGTGGATTGAATGGTGACACAAGAGGGATGGATGAACTCTTGATACTCCTAGATGAACAAACCAGATATGACACACCGATTTAGACACCCTTAGGTCTCTGGATATTACACACCAGAACTCGACACACTTTCTAGAGAGAGAGCCGTCAAGAGAGAAAAGAAACTCGTTGATAAAAGTTGGATGGGTTACAATAGGGTTTAGGAACCCTTTAAATAAAAGAAACCAGAGAACAGGCTCTCTAGGGTTTCGAAAATAAGAAAAAGGAAAACTATAGTTTAAACATAACATAAGCTTAAAATGTAAATACTTCTACTGGTCTTGGGCCGAGAATAGAGCCTAAGTGATTTGTAAGACAAGTCGTGGCCTCGTTAAAAACCTTCCTCCGGAAAACCTCGTGGGACAAAACCAAAAGCAAGGAAAAGAGCACACACCAAATGTCTTGCCTAGACACTAACTCAGCTTGATGTAGAGATGGCTTGAATGGTGTTCAAGACATCTCGGATCAAACCTTGTCCAAGACCTTCTTCTGTTGTGGATGTGAAGTGAGTAATCCAACAACATTCTCCTTAAGTTTCTTGACTCTGGAACGAGTCATGGGACCTTCTGGAATGGCTAGAGCATCATCACCAGGCTGCTGGTGCATTGTGGCTTCATGTGGCTCATCTAGACTCTCCTTGTTCTCCTTAGTGATCCGGTCCATGATCACATCATCCCCTCCCTCTTGAAAAGGATTTGTCCTCAAATCAGGTTCATCTACAGCAAAAGGAGCCAAGTCAGTGACATTGAAGCTATTTGATACATCGTACTTACCTTGGAGATCAAGTTTGTAGGCATTGTCATTGATCTTGTGGATGATCTCAAAAGGTCCATCAACCCTTGGCATCAGTTTGGACTTCCTATCGTTGGGGAACCTATCCTTCCTC
>CAJHQP010009404.1:0-22558 GCA_905132765.1 Moricandia arvensis
ATCCCATATTGAAAGCTCAAGTTGACATAAAGATGCAATGAGTAATGTGTCCTTTTTTAGTTTGTGTAGGGTAGAAGCAATTTGTTTCCTCTAGAGGAAAAAATTGAAGACAGAACGCTATTTTGAAACCAAAAGATAATCTTTGAGCTTTGTATTCACGTCAAGTATATTTTGGTATAACTTCACGGAATTTGAAGCATCTAGTAGTGTACGTGTAAAGATGGTTTAAAATACCACAATGTTATAGTGCAAAACAAAATGGAAAAAAAAAAACCTACAATGCCTAGTGTTTGATTAATTTAAAGTAACAAACGGGAAAAATTGAACTCACAATTGGGCGCTGGTGTAATGGCTAAATTACTAGCGAATGAGGAATGTCGTGATAGATTCGTTATGTCACAACTTGTGGTGAAGCCACTTGAACGCTATGCACTTGCCTCTTTCAAATAGTAGAAGTCACAAATCAAATTTTATAACTTTACTTAAACTCAGCCTAAAGGATAAGTCCTTACTTCCAAAATGTGAAGAGTTGCATCTAAAGAAAGCTTAAATAAGACTCGAGGAAAGGATGCAGCCAGTGGACACTCTTACTTCCTTTATTATCGATGGTTTTGGTTTTAATTATTTTAAAGTTTTATCTTTTGTTTCCCATATTTCTTTGCTAGTAGGATCATGACTTTAAGATAACGGGACGACATTAGGATTGAATCCTCTTTAAAATTTAGAGTACCTGTTCTTAGTATAAATACGGTTCATCTTTGACTTGTAAAGCACATTTTATCTTTCCAACATATTAATGCTAAAGAGGTTTGGTGTCTTGATCTTTTGGCATTCGTCCCAATGATTACAACAAAAAATTTGATCTTACGAAATCTCAGACTATATAGCATCATTGTGTAATTCCATGGCTTGCACTACATCAGTTGGGTAAATCATCAATGCTCACAACTATTGAGCTAAAACACACAACAAATGTTCTTGATCTTATGCTTCGTCCCAATGATACAACAAATTTGATCTTACGAAACTTCTAGACATACTAGCATCATCGTGTAATCATGGCTTGACTACATCAGTTGCTATCAAATTTCAAAAGTTTTGGTTTCTTCAACCACAACTCAATCTGATGGCTCTCGAAAACCCCGCGAATGGAAAACACAGAATGACCATCGTCAGCTATCTTGTGTTTTCCATTCGCGGTCGTTTTCGGAGGAAAGCCCATCAGATTTGAGGTTAGGGTGTGGAGAAACCATAAAGAATTGATTACCACCTCAATGAAAACATATTAACATAAAGCTATACTACACAAAGGTCTTCAAGAAGGCACTACAGGCACCGTGAGAGGTAAGAAAGCTCGATCCTTCGACAAGGTTACGTTAGGCAGCCTTCATAAGGTGCAAACTTCAATCTTATCAACTTTCGAAAGAAACTAGTTTTGCCAACGGACCTTGTTAGCCATTGATTCCAACTAACAACCAATCAATACCGTCGCAATAAATTACAGGTAATATCTTACGAGCTGGTGGCGGGCTAACTGTTGGGTCCAAATTGGTCCATGTCAAAACCAACGGCTAAAAATCCTCTAAGAAATTGTGCCTTAAGCAAATATAAGCGATGTCATAGAAACTATACGGCATAAGCCAAACCTCTTTGGATAAGGATACAAGAACAAAATTCGTATATTTCATCCCAAACAAGGAATAAGAAATCTCTATTCAAAGATAAAATGATCGAAAAACGTTCTTGCAAAGTTTTTGTGAGAAATGATGAATTTTACGAAACAGTCTTTCGTTGTTGTGTCAAAAGCGGTCGCGACAGAACCGATGTCTAATAGTTACCGCGGAAATGTTGTCTCTCTTTCAAGTAAGAAAAGAAAACAAAAACCATCGCATCCAAACTTCTCATCGCCCAACCTATCTCGTCTAGACTAACGGATCAACACGTACAAGCGAAGGAACAACCGCGTCGTTTCCAAGTCTAGTCACCCGTGGGCGACTAGGCACGCAACATCTAGTTGCCTACGGGTGATTAGACTCCGTGGAGAGTCTATTCGCCTATGGGCGAATAGATCGCCCATGTGGGACTACTCTCTACCAAATCTAGTAGCCGATAAGCGACTAGACACGCAACGTCTAGTCGCACATGGGTGACTAGACCCTTGACAAAGTCTAGTCTCCCATGGTCGACTAGACTGTATCATATTCATCACTCTCTCCTTTGGATCTTGAGTAGGCTGTTTCTTGTTTCGTCTCGATTGGAGTTTCCATTAAGTGTTACGATAAAATCGCCAAAGACTTGTTTTCTCGTAAAACTCCGAGTCAATCGTATAAAACGACAATGGTTAACTTAAACACCAATGTATCTCGACTGTACGACTGGTTTATTATTTTGCAGAGCCATCATCGTGTAATCATAGGAAGGACGATTTCTTCGAAATCAATCGTAAAAATTGTTTGAATCGCAAAGCGGCCTGAAAGGGTCTAAAATGTAATAAAAGCCCACTTATGTTATAAGGAGAGAATAAGCCAATTATAATGTGTCGGTCTACCGGATATCCGCAGAAAATAAATGGAAAAGAAGTTAATTGTCAAGTTTCAAGATAATTATTGAAAAATCGAGAAGATATGTAAGATTTTTGCGGGAGGATAAACTCGAATCAAGGGAAGGAAAGGAAAGAAGACCGACCATGGAGACCTATATAAGCAAGGGTGAGGGACGACAATTCTCAGAACAAAACTTAGCACTTAGGAACCTTAGGCATCATTATTGACAAGCTTGTTCTATGTATTGCACTCAATTACTTGAAAAACTCGCAAAGGCTGTTTGATCTCTTGTTAAAACTCTTTAACTGAACTACGTTCGGCTCGATCCCCAAGGGGGTACGTAGGCAACTTTTCATAAAGTCCATTCTGAAATCAATCAAAACCTTTTTCTTAATTTTTTGTCTTGTGTTATTGAGCTGTGACTCAACTAGGTTTAAGATTTTAGGTGGCTATAACTAGAAAAATCTCTTACAGATCTTGCGGGTGAAGCTTTTACAATCTGTTGTAAAAATCGCTATGATCTTACGAAAATTCAAAATAACGATCATATTTTCTTAATTCGTTTTGTTATCCTTTCATAATTTCTACGTTTATTCAATTATTTGTCGCCGGCTCTTGCAGAGAATCCAGACCTCAAGGAAAGTAGGGTTTTTTTTCTTCCTATGTTCACTAAAATCGACAGTGCAAATTTCGGTTCCCACATGTGGGGATCCAGAACCTATATCCATGTGGAGAGGATTCATGTTGTGAAATTGCAATTTTGGAAGCAGTGTCGATCGACACCTCCTTGGTGTTGGTCGCCACCCCTTGGTATCAGAAACACTAGAACATAAACGCCTAAGTCTGGGGGAAAAGGTAGCAAGAAGAAGAAGAGCAGAAACCCTATGGATGATTCTACATTGACTTTGATACCTCATACTCATCCAGATGGTAACACTGAGTACAAACTTCGCACAGAGGTTGGTCACAGCCATTTGTCAAAATAGAGCAGTCTTCACTTCAGAGCAGGAAGAAAAAGGAGAGGATGCTATGAGAGATCTTCTAGGCTGCTTGTTCAAGATTGAGAAATTTTGTTTGGAGCAAAGTCTCATTCTTGTCAAAACTGAATCTGAGTCCAAAAGTCAGCAAAAGGCTGAAAACAAACATTGAGTAGGAGGCAATCACTGAATTTGCATCCATTATTTCTAAAAAATCTGAGCCAAGTACCGACATGGACGGATACCACCAGTGTTGGTCGACACCCCCTCCACCCGAGTAACGATTAACACTAAAATGTGTCAATTTGTTCTTAGGTACGACTTGTGTTTCCATTGATTTTATTTCGATTGTTATCTACTTTGCCAATCTCAGATTGTATAATACTGAGGACACTGTTGTTTAAATATTGGGGAGGTAGTTACTGATACTATGTTCTGTTTTGAGTGTCAGTTAAGTTTGTTGAGTCGCTTTATTGCGTCAAAATAGAGTCAGTTGGGGATTTGATTTTTTTGGAACTAACCACCTAACCACTGGATTAGCACAATTATTTGAGTTACTCATTGCATGGTGTATTACACGAAAAACGCCAAAGTGGATCGATCTGCCAGTAAAGCACAAACTCATTAATAATGTCTAAAAAGACTAAAGCTGGCCTCGAATCTTATTTACTCAATTTCTTTGTTTTCCGGCTTGGTATACATTGGGTCGGATTCCTTATTCAGATCTTTTAAGGCATGTTTTTTTGTGTCTGGTTTCCCTCTCTCTTCCCATCAGAGTAACAAAAAAGAGATAAATGTCAAAACAAGTGAAACAGGAGCTAGTGGCATTAGCATATATTAGTTAAACTTAAGCCAAGATGCTGATCTAAATCCTCATTCGAAACAATAGATGTCGAGAAATTTAGTGAAATAATCAAATTGAGATTTAATGCTTGTTTGAATTATTGAACTCGCAACGAGAGTTAGTTTTCTAGGATATAGAGATCTGATAGTTTCTGCAGCGAGAGCTGATCGACTTACTTTAGTGATTCAAGTTCTAGAATTGTTCGTAACAAAAGCCTTAGGTTCTATTAGTTGTAGTTTTGAATTGTCTGTTTAATTTCCCTATATCTAGCCGCTTTTCTAAACTGTTTCACAACCTGTCTGATCTACTTCTTTTATTTATTTCTTGCTATTTACTGCTTTCCACCATTCGATCTAGCTTAATTCAAAATCAATAATTTTTGGTGTTATCTCAGTCCATGTGGATTTGATCCTTAAGTACTGTAACCCACCTCTGAAATCGCATAGTCACCCTTAGGGTAAATTTGAGCATATCACCACACTCCCACAAATGTTGGATCTTAGGTTTGGTTTTAGTTCGGTACGCCTTCTTTATTTGGCTGGAATTCACCTTTAAAGTCTTATTCTCCAGATGGACGGGCTGGAAAACCTTCAGTCTGTAAAATCCATATCTTTTTGATATGTGAATATTGTGATATGATTCTAATTGTACTTGTACCCTATTTGAGTTTCAAATCCATAAAAATTGGTTTCATGGTTAATTCCGTCTTGGTGGGTAATATATGCCATTTTTACTTTTTAGTGCACATATGTTCTAGTTGACTTCATGGTTGGTTGAGTGGTGCTTCTGTTGAGTGATGAGAAATTTATGCTTCATTCTCCTTTGAGAGTCTAGATTCGGTTTTAATATGTTGGATGGCACATCTAGTGGATCTCCTTTGAGTATCTACGACAAGATTACTCATCTACTTTTATCATGCTTTCTCTTTGTTGGTGACCGGTCTGGTGGCTCTTCTTGAATCAAGACGTTGCTGGTGACAACTTCTTGTTTTCCTTTTTTTTTTATGAAAACACCTTGTGATCTACTTGTGTGGATAGTCCATGTAATCCTTACCCTCAGTCCCTGAAATAATCTTAAAACTTAGTAAACAAGTGCATTATATCTGTGTTTGAGACTTTATAAATAGGACAAGTAAAGGGTTGCTCACCTTGATAGTTTCAGCCAGTTGAAGAAAGATTTGATCTTTGGTAGCTTGGGTGCTTTTTGTGCTTCTTCCCTCTTCTTCAACCTGTTGTGGACAAGTTAGTGTTGTCCCTGGTTTTGTTTCAACGTTTTACCTCTTATTCCTCATCCTTTTTGTTGCATTATCCCTAGATCAATTTCTTTTTGGCAAAAAAAAAAAAATGGCATAATTCTAAAATTTAAAAGCTCTATCAAAAAAGTATATCAATTCTTTTATTTTATTTCTAAATTTACTGTAGTAATCTATAATAGCTTTCTAGATGGACAAGTCATAGTAAATTGTCCTCTGCTATGACATCTATAAACATGTCTGATTTTTAACACTTTTAGAGTTAGAAGACTCACATTGGTTGATGTGGCTGGTAGAATCTTAAATTTGGTGCCATAGCTTTCAATTCCAAATGTGTGATTCTCCTTTTCTATGCGCTACTTCGGCTTTCTTTTCCCAAAGTTTTAAATCTATATTTGTCCATGGAAATGGTTCTGGTACCTTTAGCAGTTGGAGGGAACTTGGCTGTGAACTCTTTTCTTCCTTGATAAATTTCTTCTTTATGGCTGGTCTCTTTTTTCGTGGCAGTGATGGTGGTTAGCTTGCTTGCTTGCTTCCATCTTTGAAGCTTGTTCTTGGTGTGTGGGTCCAGCATCCGTGTGTAACACTCCCTTTAGTCTGATGGTATTGATATGGAACTTTCTTCACAAACTCCTCAGTATCTCAACTTTGAAACTTTTCCAAGTATGGAATGCTTCATTGTAGTATTCTTGAGTAGCCCTCTCTCTTTCCGACCATCTAAATGCAGGTCCAGTGAGTGTCTTAGTGAGATATGATATCTTCTCCTCTTCAGGTACTTGGCAAGTCTGGAACCATGTCTCCATTTCTTCCTCCCACTTTAGGTAAGCAACAGTTCTTCGGCTAAACCAAAAAAATTGATAGAGTGCAGTTCAAGCTCGATAACATTTCTTCCAGCCTCACGTACGACTTCCTCCCGTTAAGCCAAGCCATGTTGGTATTCTGGTTCATCTCCATGGATCTCAATATCGTAGCCATACTTCCTTGCTTCATCCTCACTTATTTGGGTATCAGTCCCTTCATACGATCGACCAATATCTTGGCAAGGATCTGATATTGCTCAAATTACCCTAGAGGAACTTTCTCCCTCAAATAAGAGGTTCAATTGTAGTATTTAGATATCAAATCCACAGAGAGCGTGAGCACACAATAGAATATATAATCAAGATTTATCTAGGCAATTAATAGTAAAGCAGTAAATAGCAGTAAACAATTGGTTGTAAACGATATGAGAAAATAGCTAGACTTTGGGTTTCATGCGATCAGAATTAAAATGTATAGATGCTAAGAATGTGTGATAAACCGTCCCAGAACTCGAATGTAATAGTAAGATATCTAGCCCTCGCTGTGAGCTTAATCAGTTGAATAAGTCTTTTACAGCTGTTGCATGCGAACAAGGAGTGAGTGTTGATTAATACTTCTTTAGAAAAGCATTAGCTTAGTCGTTATGTTCACTAGGTTAACTAAACCAGCTTTGACATGTATCTAAAAACTTCGCTCAGCAGAATTATTATCAAGTAAAGAATCTAATTTTGCAGTTATCAATTATTCTAAATTCGGGGTTCTAGTTTACTCTAGAACAACGACAATAATTCCAATTCTAATGAAGGATCCAAATAAAGACCCTACCAGTTTTATGTTTCAGTATTACATTTAAACCCTAATAAACCCTAAATCTAACAAATGAAACTATTCAGACATGATTAAGGAAAGCATAATAATAACATGAATAGTATGTATAAATAGAATAATGTAGAAAAACCAGAGTTTCAATACAAAAGCTCTGAAGGAGTTCTTGATCTGCTCTCCAAAAAGAACTAAAAAGCTTCTAAGAATGGTGGTAAATCATAAGATGTTATGTTGCCCATACAATGGCAAAAGCTTTAAATACTAGGTATAAAGTCGACCAAGGGTATTCTAGTAAGTATGCTGATCTTCTAGGCTTGAGTCGGTCTTGACTTAAGTCGGCCCGTCTACTCGTGATGGTGTCGAGTGTCACTAAGGGTGAAGTTTCGATCGACACTTCTTCTGAATCTCGACTCTGACTTCTGATTTCTTGAACAGCTACGAGTTTTCTAATCAATAAGCTCTAGAGTGCTCCATAATCTCCACATTGCTCCAAAACATATGTGGACATTAAAAAACTCAAAAATACTCCAAATATAGACATAATAAACTCTAAAAACACATATACTATGGCTGAAAACTGTAAATTCCATAGTATATCAACTCCCCAGACTTATCCTTTACTTGCCTTCAAGCAAAACATTGAACAATCATGTAAAAGAGGTTTGAAAACACAAGGATGCATACAATTTTTTAAAATAGTACCTTCACTTCTGCAATGTTGCAAGCCACGTCAAATTGGAATCAGCGTCAAGGGCACTTCCGTGTACTAAACCCTAGCTTAGCAACCAAACTATCCATCACACATCCCTGCTGATGCTGCCTGTCATACCCCTCTACTGACCTCATTTCTGAAAAAAATGTGTAGGCTAAATCTTGGGAGTATTGATCAAATGACACATGGACTCTTACCCCAACAAGTATTTGAACACCTATAAAGTCTTCTTTGATCACTTTCCTTTCTCTTCTCTATTCTTTGAATCTTTTTCTTTTCCTTTTTATTTCTCCTTTTTAGATAGTTTCTCAAAGTGTAAGTGAATAACGGGGGTCACATGAAATTTTTCTAACCCTCGTTTCCAGTTTTTCTTGATCATCCCTTTGAATTAGAATAATAGGGTCATAGGAAACTTTCTCACCGTCTGCATCTCAGGAAATCATCTCAATATTTTCTTTTCTAGATGCCGAAGAGAGGTGAGAGAGGAACCAGAAACACACATAATTTTACTTTCCAGACTTGCAAGAGGAATCCGATCAATGTATACCAAGCCCCAAAAGAAGCAGGTTAAGTTGATTAAGGTTGGAAGTCAGCATCGATTCATTCAGACTTTCACAGCTAACATGGATGTTACTGGCTGCTGGTCCACTTTGGTGTTTTCATTCAGTACAACCTGGAATCAATAACCTCAAAGAATGGTTCTAGAGAGTGGTTAGATAATAAGTAATCTGAAAAGGTTCCTCATCTCTTTCTTGACTCTATAAAACTCAATAAAAATACATTAAACTAAAGCTCAAAATAAAAAACAATATGAGTAATACCTCCTCCAGACTTAAAAAACATTGTCCCAGAGTCATACAGTTTAAAATTGGTGGGAAAATAAATCATAAGGACGAATTTAACAAGGAAAAATGGTATACATGCTTGTTGATATGAGTGTCGATCGACACAGTGAAGTGGTAGTCGATACTGGTGATGCTCTGTCAATCGATATTGATCAAGTGTCGGCCGGTTCTTGTTGCAGACTTATCTTCCTCGGACTTTTTTTACCTGAAATAAATAAAATACAAAAAAATAAGTAATAAATGAAAATAAAACCAATTAAAACTTACTAATGGACTGCCTCCCATTAAGCGCTTGTTTATAATTTTTATCTTGATATTTTAGAAGTTTTGGGATAGTATGGACGTAATGGAATACTTGTTGCGATAAAAAGTATCAACTTATTCTCTGCTCATCTCGACCACAGTGCCAATAAATCTTTTGATGGTTTATTCTCCTTTGGTTATGTGCTCTTGTTGTCTCTGAATGATCTCATGTGTGTAATCCACTTTCAGCTGTAGCTCTTCCATGGACTCCAGGCATCTGAAAACATCCATCCTATTTTGGTAACTCAAGTAACAACCTCCCCAACTATCTGCCATCTCAAGTATTTCTTCTATGTATTCCTTTGAAACTGACATGGGTGTGTTTATTGTTCTAGGCAGGGTATGAATATCCTAAACAATTAACTATTAAATTAACCCTAATCTTAACACACAAATATTCCTTATCAAAAAGTATAGAAGCAATATGGAAATATGATTATAATACAAATGTGGAAATATGACGATAATGCAAATATGAAAATATGTTATTAAGCTTAACTAAAATGTAAATATGTTAGATCTAGGGTTTCAAGGTTAATGGATTATAGGGAATATGAAGCACGGAAATATAAATATTCTAGAACTAAAATATTAACTATTCTGACCCTTTTAACTCCAACTCTTGTATGCGAGCAAAATGAAAGACCATCAATCGACAACTAAGGCATGATGTCGATCGACGGTGTAATCAGAAGAAAGTGTGAACGAGATTTGATAAGTTTACCAAGCTAATTAGACCAGCTCTCGCATGCGCCAAACAACCTAGTTCAATGGAGTCTATTCTGGCATGGAACATACTCTCCTAGTCGTCCATGTCCTACTTTCGAGATTCTAGTTAGCTACTCTAGAATGCAAGCATGAAGCACAACTCAATTGATGGATATTAACTCAACCTAGCAATCCTACTTTCGGCTAATCCATGAATTGCTAGCATTCAACCCTAAATCTAATTGATAAATACTCAGACATAATCAAAGAAAGAACAATAGTCTGAATATAATGCATAGATAAAATCCTGGGGTTCCAATACAATCTCCCTAAGGAGTTATGAATCTTCTCCCCCAAAATTATAATAGAAAACTAAAAACTCAAGAACATTCTCTCTTTCCCTCTCTCTCTCTCTCTCTCTCTCTCTCTCTCTCTCTCTCTCTCTCTCTCTCTCTCTCTCTCTCTCTCATCTCTCTCTCTCTCTCTCTCTCTCTCTCTCTCTCTCTCTCTCTCTCTCTCTCTCTGTAATACATAAAGCATACATATAAAACCTTAAAATCTAGGTCAAAGCTCATCCAGGGCATCTTTGTCATTTGTCTCAAACTTGGGCTTGAAATCGGCTGTATGTGATTTGACCGTCGATCGATGGCAAGTGTTCGACATCAATCGACCTTAGTCTTGTGACATCGTTCAAAATCAAGGTTATGTCGTCGATCGACGATTGTCTTGTACGTCGACTCTCTCATTGATAATCTACGGATTCTTCTCTTCTAAAAGCTCGAAAAGCTCCAAGTATCTCCATATATCTCCAAAACATACATGGATCTGTAAAGACTCTAAAACATAGTCTAGACACACATAATAGAGCCTAAATAGAGCCTATAACATGGCCTAAAACTGGTAATAAATAGGCTATATCAGAAACACTGATTATCCTTCCATCCTTAGTCTATGCATTGTCTTCTTCATCTATAAAAACTTCATACTCACCTGGTGCTACTACACAGATCTTTCTTTTAGGAGGAACGGCGGTTTCAAACAAGAAAGTCTCTCGATATTATGGACTCCCAGGCGTGTCGACGATGCTGGTTGGGTGTCGATCGACCTTCGCCATCATCTTTATGCACAGCGCCATAATCAAAAGAACATACTGCCAAAAATCCTTGAAAATCTCCTATCAAAATGTTGGCCGTTTTTTCCCTTGACCACTCTAATCGGTTCATAGAAAGCATTATAGTCTAGGATTGCCAGGCACATCCGATTTGTCTACATGTTGCAAACAGCTACTACAATAGCCATGAAGGCTCTCCCACGTAGTAGAGAAGAATTCCAGTCAATCTGAATATCCATGACATGAAAATCCACTAGAAATAAGTTATTGCCGATTTGTACCTGAAGGTTTCGGACAATGCCGGCCTTAGAGAAATCGACAAAAGTGAATGAATCTTCAGGAAACACTATCTTCAGATTCAACTGGTCAGCCATCACCATGGGCATAATACTGGCTGAAGTACCTTATCACAGAGTGCATTAGGGTAGCCATGACCTCCAATCGTTCAGGGAACCACAAACATTCTAGGGTCACTCTTCTTCTTTAGTATAATCCTCCGCTTCATCATCTCTCTGATATGATGGAACATACGCTCAATATCCTCTTCTATCTCTCTTCTCTCTCTGAAAAAGATCTTGAGTATGTGTGCCGAATAAGCATCATTGAATGGCATGTCTTCTAGGATCCTCAACATCTTCTTGGTAAAACTATCCATCTCTTTCTCATTAGCCTCTTTCCTTAGATGTTTTGAACCTTGCTCTTCGTTCTTTAATAAGTCTGCCCCTCAGTAGCCTGATAAATGATCATAGGCTCTGGTGCATCTTTAGGTTGCTGATTGGTGTTCATTGTTGGATTTGTTGGTGTCTATACAAGTGTCTTGTTGAATTCAATCGATCTGCATCAATACTTGGCAATCTGACTCGGTAAGTCACTGGTGGGTGTCGATCTATAACACTGTGGTGTTGATCAATGCATGATGTTTCAAATGATCCAACACATTCAGCATGAGGTGTCGATCGGTGCTCAGACGCTGGTGTCGAGTGCCACCATTGCGAACTGCCGAAAGACATGAAACTTTCAACTTCAAACTCACCTTCTTGGAGCTTCTTTTCCTTCACCACTTGCCATAAATCACCATCTATAATTGTACGCACGTGGTGCTTTTTTCAAGCCTCTCCCTTTCCTCTAATCAGCACTTCATGTCTCCTCACAGCTTCAGTAGTCTTAACCACCCGAGTCTCTAAATTCTTCACATGGGTGCTGAGATCTTTAAACTTGTCATTTAGGTTGGTGTACACATCATCTATCTTCTCATTGAGAATCCACTGTCAACTTTTGCCGACCCTCAAGAACTTGATCAATCATGCTCTCTATCTTGCTTTCTTGAGTTGTTGGTGCAGGATTTTAATAAGAAGAGGCTCCATAGTTCATGTTGTTGTTGTTGTAGGGTTTTGATACTCTGAATTGTGGTTCTAATTACTCTTTTGACCAGTTCCATAGGAGTTCATGTTTCTACCCTGATTCTCATACCTCTGAAAACCAGTACCACTGATGTAGTTCACATCCTCTTTGTCGCCCTTATCACTAGCGGTATCAACAGCTTCCACAACTTCTGCAAAGCTAACATTCTACTTGAGAAGCTTATGAACATTGTCCAGTTTGGCTTTAACTTCATCGAACTGCTCCTTTCCTAAGCTGGCAGCCGATTTCTTCCTCTCTAAATTAGTGTTCTTGGTGTTATTACTAGATGTCAAGTTCTCAATAAGTCTCACAGCTTCTTCTGAATTCCTAGTACTGAAATTTCTCTCACTAGCTGTGTCTAGAGCCATCTGGTAGACCAAAGTGATGCTGTGAAGACGGTACCAAGCAGTTGTACCTCAATGAACCCATGTTGTGGACGGTCTATCTAATATGACTTGAATCTGATCTAGAAGCTTCTAAAAGATTTTTCAGTCTCTTGTGTAGATGTAGCAATATTTTTCCTCAAGTCCTCAAATCGCACATCATCAAACAACTTGTGCATGAAGGCATTTTTGGTGTTAGTCCAGGATGTAAAAGATCCTGGTGGTAACGGCTTAAGTCAATACGAAGCATCTCCAACAAGTGAACAAGCGAGTACTTGAAGAGCTTGTAGAGAAGGTAGTCCTCAGAGAATTAATTTGCTTTGGTAGCATATACTAGATACTCAAACCGCTCCAAATGGTCCATTGGATGTTCATGTGGGTGACCCTGATAAGGCGTCTGTCCCACAAGTGTAAAGTAAGCAGGCTTCTGCTCGAAATCATGCCTCCAAAGAGTTGGATGATAAATAGTATATCTTTTGTTGTAGTACTGATCTAGACGGTTGTAGTCAACCAACGTTCTGGGTCGGATAGCCTGGAAATTCTCATTAGCTACAACCTGAGCATTGGTTGTAGCAACCTAATCTTCCAGTCTCTGACATGCTGCATTACATAGATTGCCCTTGGGGTCATGCAGGTCTCCATTCTCATCCCTTATTAGCACAAGATTTGGGACCATGTTGCTTGCTCTCGGGTTGGTGGTGATTGATTCTCGGAAGGTGTTCGCTTCTCGCTCACAAAAGGTATCGATCGACGAAGAAGTGTTGGTGTCGATCGATTCTGCGCGGCCTCTCTTTGTGGATCGTGCGTTTGAGAACATGTATGTCTGAAAATAATTATTTTTTCTCCTTGTTTCGGGTATTGATGGGCATGCACCTCAAAGACACAAGAAAAAATTATCGTAAGTAAGTAAAATAAAAGAAAAACCTAGACTAAACCTAATAATCAAGGTCTAATAGCGAATCTAAGGCTCCCAAGCAATGGCGCCAAATTGATATCGCTCAAATTATCTTAGAGCAACTTTCTCTCTCAAATAAGAGTTTCTGTTGTAGTATTTAAGGATCGAATCCACAGGGAGCTTGGGCACACAATAGATTATTGAAATCAAGATTAAGCTAGGCGATTAATATTAAAGTAGTAAATAGCAGTAATCAAGTGAATAATTTGTTGTAAATGATATGAGAAAATTGCTAGACTTAGGGTTTCTTGCAATCCGAGTTATGATGTATAGGTGCTAAGGTTGTGTGTTAAACCATCCTAGAAATTGAACGCAATAATAAGATATCCAGCTCGCTGTTAGAATGATAAAATGAATAAGTCTTTGTTCCAATTGTCGCATGCGAACAAGGAGTGAGTGTGGATCGATATTACAGTGTCGATTGATATTTCTTTAGACAAGCATTAGCATAATCGTTATGTTCACTAGGTTAACTAAGCCAGCTTTCACATGTAGCTAACAACCTAGCTCAGCATAATTATTATCAGGTAATGAATCTACTCTAGCAGTTATCAATTATTCTAAATTCAGGGTTCTAGTAGCTACTCTAGAACACATGTAGTAAGTCCAGTTCTAATGAAGGATCTTAATAAAGAGCTTAGCAGTTCTATGTTTAGTATTTCATCTAAACCCGAATAAACCCTAAATCTAACAAGGAAACTACTCTGACATGATTATGCAAAAGCATAATAATACCATGAATAGAATGCATAAATAGAATAAGGTAGAAAAGCTGGAGTTCCAATACAAAAGCACAAAAGGAGTTTTTGATATTCTCTCCAAAAATAACTAAAAAACTTCTAAGAATGGTGGTAAATTGTAAGGTGGTATGTTGCCCAAACAATGGTAGGATCTATAAATACTAGGTATAAAGTCATCCAAGGGTATTTTGTAATTATATAGATTTTCTGGGTTTGAGTTGGTTTTGCCTTAAGTTGGCCCATATACTCGTGCGGGCGACGAGCGACACAATGGGTGCAGTATCGATCGACACTTCTTGTGAATCTCGACTCTGACTTTTTATTGCTTGGACAACTACTAGTTTTCTCATCAATAAGCTCCACATTTGCTTGGACAACTACTAGTTTCCTCATTTTCTTCCAATCCGGCATGAACTTCTTCATCAGTTTCATGCTCCCAATATTCTGGTTTTTTAGACTGCTTTCGACTTCAGCCTTTTCGTGCCATGAACTACTGTCATAACATTCTTCTGGGTCAGCTTCTTTTCTTAACAATTTAATGGGGTCATTTTCACCGTGGAAATGATCTGGTGGTTATGGTTCAGGGTCTCCTCCATAAGGATCCTTTTCTAAATCTGTATTGGAGCAATCTTCGAACCATTGATCATCTCCTTAGCTACTTTCTTCGTCAAGCAATGATTGATCTTCTTCCCAAAAGGGTCATATTTTACATTTTTTTGTGCCAGAGATGAGACACAAAAATCTCATACTCAAGTCTTATTTTATGGGTAATGAGATATTTAAGATATGCAATATTAAAGGAATATACAAACTAAAAATAAAAACAAGAGCTGGAAAACTTAATGAAATACGCTAGAGATCCCTTTTTGAATTCTAAGACCATCCTCAACGGGGGTTGCTTAATGCTGATGCTTAAGCTAATTAAAATTAAAAAAAAAGAAAAAAATGGATTTAATTAGAAGAATCGGCGCTTGAGGGACACGTGTGGGTATTGGTGACACCTCTCTCTCTCTCGAGAGAGAGAGAGGAGACAAAAGCAGTCTCTCCTTCTCTCCTTCTCTCCTTCTCGTTCTCTCCTCGTCGAATCGCGCATCGGCTGTGTCTCGAGTTTTTCACCGCTGTCGGCGTCTCTGTATTAACTCCTCCACCACGCCGCCTCTCTTTCTTCATCTCTCCTCGGCGACGAATCGCCGTGGCTCGACGGCGGTCTGCGACGGTGCAAAACCTCAATCTCTCTCTCCACGGCTGAAGTCGACGATCGACGAAGCGAAAGGTAAAGCAGAGCAATAATCTTTTATGTCTTCATCTTTTAGTTGATGCATGTCTTAGATTGTGGTCTTAGAAGAATAGTGATCGGTGATTATCTTTATGTCTACTTGATTTGTTTGCTTCATATAACCGGTCACCTCTGATCCATTTTGATTTGTTTTTTTTCTTTGTGTGTTGAGATGCTTCGGATCAAGAGGACATCAATGTTCATAATGGATCAAGAGACATCAAGGTTGGTGTTAATGGTTTGGATGAAGATGGTTCGGGTCAAGAGACATGAAGGTTCGAGTGCAATGCATTAAAGGTAACACACACATCTTTGATTTCGTTTGTGTATGAATTATTGTTCCTTTGGTTTGAATTGAATAGATAGAACTCGGTTTTAGGTAATAAATAGATGTAAGAGGTTTGGATAGATATCAAAGTTGGTGTTAATGGCGTCTGTGTGTGTGAACTGATTGTGCTTTTGCTTTGAATTGATTAGATTTAACTCTGTTTTAGGTAATAAGTAGATGTAAAGGTTAGATAGATATCAAAGTTGATGTGTGATTAAATGCGGTAGATAATGTGTTAGATAAAGGTCTTCTCGACATGGTTGGGTGTTGAACGCGTTGATCAATGGTGATCAATGCTTCTTCCTTCTTCTTCTATCCTTCTTCTCTTCTATAAAAAGAAAGTGTTCTTATCTTCTCTTTATACCTCTTCTCTTTCTCTCTTCGAGCCATTCAAATATGGATTCCAATTCATATAGGCCGGGCTCAAACTTTGTTGACCTTCTGAATAGTCAGCAAGAGTCTGTCTTTGGTTTTGTCCAAGACAGTGGTGAAATTTCTTCCTCACAAGTCCCTCTCTTTAGTAGTCAAGCAACAGAAGAAGAGACTCCTGGAGAGCGTAAGGAAAGGAGATCATGGACGCCAGTAGATGATGTTGCCCTCATTAGCGCTTGGTTAAACACAAGCAAAGACCCGGTTGTAGCTAACGAGCAAAGAGCTGGTGCGTTCTGGAAAAGGGTTGCTGCATACTTTGCAGCAAGTCCCAAGGTTGCTGGTGGTGAACTGAGAGAGTCATCTCATTGTAAGAACCGGTGGCAAAAGATCAACGATCAAGTCAACAAATTTTGTGGGGCGTATGAGGCTGCAAGTAGAGAGAAGAGTAGCGGCCAAAATGAGAATGATGTTCTCAAACTTGCGCATCAGATCTTCTACAACAACCACAAAAAGAAGTTCACCCTTGAGCATGCATGGAAGGAGTTGCGGAATGACCAGAAATGGTGTGAATTGTCAGCATCTAAAACCGCAGGAAGCAATAAAAAGAGGAAATGTGATGAGAGTGCACAATCATCAAGCTCCTACGCATTTGAAAACACCACTGGTCAAGAAGAGCAAGCAACCATTCGTCCACCGGGTGTTAAGGCATCAAAGGCCATGGTAAGAAGACGATGGCAGATGGTAAGGCGCTGAATGAGTTTCACAGTATGTGGAGCATAAAGAAGGAGGATTTGGCTGCGAAAGAGAGGCTGACAAAGATGAGGCTACTTGAGTCATTAATCGCAAAACAAGATTTAGCTGACTATGAAGAAGCTCTAAAAAAGAAGCTCATCAATGAGTTGTTGTCTAATTAGTTTGTGATAGTTCTACTTCTTTTCTTGTTTTTAAAGTGTTTAATGGAAGTGTGTGATGTTCTGTTTCTTGTTGTGTAAGTGTTGAATGCAGGTGTGTGATGTTATGTTTGTTGTTCACATGTTGCTGGTCTCATGTTCTTGTCTTGTTGTGTCAATATTTTCAGGTCATGTGAGAGCAGTGGGAGAATCACGGTTTGTGCATTACTGAAGCAGTGTCTCATGTGAGAGCAGTGGGAGAATCACGGTTTGTTATGTGTCTCTTGTCTTGTTGTGTTTGTATGTGTCATGTATTCACGTGTCTGTTGTCTCTTGTCTTTTTGTATTCACGTGTGTTCTCTTTTGAATTGTGTCAACTAGTGTCACGGTTTGGTTTGTATTCACGTGTGTCAAAGTAGATGTCATGGTTTGTATTCACTTCTCTTCTCATTATATAAACAAGTCACTTCTCATTATATAAACAACCTTTTTCTTATTGTCACACTTCTCATAAACAACCTTGTTTCTTATTCAAATCATCTCATCATCATGTTTCCTATCTCAAAATTCTCAAATTCAAAAATAATTTTTACCAAAGTTATGGCATCTTCTTCTGATAATCATTTCGAGGAATTAGAAGATGAAACATTTGATCAATTTTTTGATCAATATTTTGATCAAACGTTCGAAAATCTTGTCAATAATTATGGTGATCAACAAGAAGATAGGAGAAGAAGGAAAAAACGAGCCTATATTGAAAGAAACCGTGAAGCAGGTAATCTTCGTCTGTGGAATGATTATTTCTGTGAAACTCCAACATACCCTCCTAATTTGTTCCGCCGACGATTTAGAATGAACAAGCCATTGTTCATGAAAATTGTTGATCGACTTTCCAATGAAATGGAATTCTTTCAACAAAAACGAGATGGTCTCGGAAGGCTTGGTCTCTCTACACTTCAAAAATGTACAGCAGCCATTCGTGTCTTGGCATATGGTACTGCGGCTGATGCGGTTGACGAATACCTCCGGATCGGTGAAACTACTACTCGTCATGTGTCGAACATTTTGTGGAAGGAATAATATATTTATTCGGCGATGAGTACTTAAGAAGACCAACACCGACTGATCTTCAACGTCTACTTGATATTGGTGAGCATCGTGGATTTCCCGGGATGATAGGAAGCATCGATTGTATGCATTGGGAGTGGAAGAATTGTCCAACCGCTTGAAAGGGCAATATTCACGTGGTTCGGGAAAACCCACAATTGTTTTAGAGGCGGTTGCTTCATATGATCTTTGGATATGGCATGCGTTCTTTGGACCTCCAGGCACCTTAAATGATATCAATGTTCTTGATCGCTCACCTGTTTTTGATGACATAATAAAGGGTCAAGCTCCGCAAGTCACTTTCTCTGTCAATGGAAGAGAGTATCATTTGGCTTACTATCTCACCGACGGTATTTATCCGAAATGGGCAACTTTTATCCAATCTATTCCAATACCACAAGGGCCGAAAGCGGTTTATTTGCTCAACATCAAGAAGCTGTCCGAAAGATGTCGAGCGTGCTTTTGGAGTCTTGCAAGCTCGCTTTGCCATTGTTAAAACCCTGCACTTTCTTGGGATAAAGCCAAAATTGGGAAGATTATGAGAGCATGTATCATACTTCATAATATGATAGTAGAAGACGAACGAGATGGATATACTCAATTTGATTGTTCAGAGTTCGAACAAGGAGAAGACAACAGAAGTTCACATGTCGATCTCAATTTTTCTACAGATATGCCTACAAATATCGCCAATATGATGGGTGTTCGAACAACAATTCGTGATAGACAAATGCATCAACAACTCAAAGCTGATTTGGTTGAACATTTATGGAGTAAATTTGGACGTTGATGAAAACAACAACTAAGTTCGGAATGTTTCTTTCAAATTAGTCTAGTTTATTTTATTAATCCTTTTTCAAAAAAAAATTAATTGTATGTTTACAATGTTCTCTTTAACTATGTTTTATTTAATAAATATTTTTTTTAAATTTTTTTTTAAGAACCCTAATTAAGGATACCATCATTGCAGCACACATTATAAAGAAATCTTAACTAGAGTTCTTAAGTACAATAAAAGTTCAATTAATATTAATTAAATAATCATTAAGCAACCCAAATGGGATTTGTGGTTGAAGATGTCTAAATGACCTAACACAAAATTAACTTGTCTTCTATCTCTATCTTTCTGGTGGTTCAGTTCATAAGATGAAAAAGAACATTAAAATGACAACTGCTTTTATTTTATTTATGATTTTCCAAATGAAACAACAAGAAATAAAAAAAAAAAACAATGATGAAAATGGAATGATATGCTCACATGGTTTCAAGAATATTTTAAGCCCTGTAGCCAATGTTACATATATGGAATCTGGGTCGATAAGATGGATGGTACGATGCGTCAACGGTTCAACTTTATCAGATGGAAATAATGAATCGGGATGGTAAGCATGGTGAAGGATATGTAGAGTTACGGGTAACCTGAAATTTTAATGAATCCAGATAGGCTTCCACCAATTAACCATAGGGCCCATAAGAACAAGTTCTACAATCTTATTGTTTCTTAAGTACTTTGGATCATTGAACAGCGAGTTTTTTTTATGAATTCATCATACCCAGAAACATCTAAGTCTCTAACCATTGTTAATCCCGAAATATTCCATATGCTATTAACTTCTCTATGTTATGTGACTACTTTACTTGAGCAAAGAGTGACCTATATTTTTTGACAAAATAAGCAGATGGAATTTTTCCATATATATTGTATTCCTACATATTTGTTTTTAGAACACTAGTAAATCCATCCAAACATCTCGAACGCATTGTCGTATATGCACTCTATTCAGTTAAGCTTCTTACTCTGTTGGACAGCTGCACGAACGGTCTTTTGGGGCAGTTCTCCATCCTACTAAGTTTTGGATCACCCATTTCGGATGAGCCGCCATGGATGAAGGGTCAATTGACTAAGCTGTCAAGGACAAGTCATCATAGAAATACTATCATGGACGAACCGTCACGAAAAAATCATCATGACCGGACGTGTATGACTAGTTTCGTATTGACACGGTTCAATGTGTAGATTAAATCGGCGCGATGACATGATGCTGTGGTAACTTAATCAACGCATTGATGAATATGCATGCTGTCGCGATAAATTTCTTGAGGATATCAGCATTGATGTTTAATTAGCCTGATGCCATGATGATGTGAATGGCATGGTGCCATGATGATGATATCAGCTGTGATGACATGAAAGACGTCCATCTTTGTTGATAACGGTCACGCATCAGTCATGCTCAATGATGTAATCGAGTTTTTGCCGTTACCCATGGAAAAGCTGAACTCATTCTATTACACATAGAAAATTAATCCGATTAGCAATAAGAAAATTTAGTAAATCAGATTACAACAATAAGAAAACTCATATTAGTTGTGTTATTAGATGACAAGTTTATCATTGCAACAGTTGTAACGAGGTTATGTGCCATAATTTAATAGCAGACACAGTACCGAGTTTTAAGGATCAAAAGTGGTATAAAAGACGGATGAACTGTTTATCACAAAATAATCAATTATGAGTGTGTGTAATGTGATTCACGCGATGAATGCAGAGAGTGTAAAGCGATGAACAGAGAGTAAACAATAATAGTAATGTATCTTAGCATTTATTTTGATGACTCATGGAGACGGGATGGATGACGAGTAGCTTGTGTATTGTCACCAGAGGGTGTGGTCAATTCACGTGTTTGACGAGTCTGATGAGATACTTTCTGTGTGTGGCATCGAGATGCGATGTCGGATCTATTGAAGATACTGTACCACCCTCCTTCTAGAGCCATTATTGAATCGGTGAAATCGGCGTACTGAATAAGAGCACCGACTTCGACTTGACGATTTAGAAGAGGGTCTTTGTATTGAGTGGGTCAAAAAGAACTCGTGGAGGCTGGAGAATAAAGACATAAGAGGTTTTATTGTATGTTAAGCTGTGAGACGTGTACAGGACCTGCCTGATATACTCTTGATTGACATGATGGATCACATCAATTGGTAGATCATGTATAAACGCGTGTTGTAAGTCGTCGAAAGATCGTTTTAGCTGAGTTCGTGGCGTTTTTATATAAAGTGCAAGATGAAGTTCTTGGCTTTCTGTATTAGGAGAAAAATGTCGCTGGATGCTGTCTATGATTTCAGATACCGGCCTTGCTATACGGTTGAGGGAACCCCTTATTATATAATGTTGAAGGCGCAATTTATTTTCATCTCTAGTATGCTTTCCTTTTATTACTCTTTAGGCCGCTAGTTTTGCGTGTCATCGCCTACTTCCTTTTGCCACGCCCACTTTCCTTTCCTTGTTGATCTTCTTCTTCTTTGCCACTTCTATATTATAAAACAGGTCGATTTGAATTAAGGAATGCCTTGACAAGGATGTTAAACCCGGATCTCAACATGGAGCTATAATTTTGCTATATACCATAATGGGGCAACAAGGAGATTTAAGAAATTGTATGTCGCCTGAGATAGAGAATAAAGGACCGGAGCCATGTGTAGGATCGGTGTGTGTGTAGTGAATCACTTGAGATGTTAGCTGCAGAACGAACTGATGTTACGACGGATAATCGCGAACTGGATGTTCAGAAGAAAACACGCTAACGGAGTAGCTCATGTGCAAAAGGTTATGAGTCGATAGTAAAGTACACCTTTCCCAGACAATGAAGCCAAATCCAGTGTAGCAGAAAGATTCTTAAAAGAAACCCGTATTGATGAAGAAGCTGCATTCTAGACAAGCTTTGTAGCAATTTCTGAGTTGCATCCCCAAATGAGAATGGTGATGCTCTGTTTTATCTTTATGCTGTGCGTCTCTCTCATCTGACATGTCCTGCATGACGTGGCTTTAGTGATTGTTTTTCCGTGTGAACAAAGTCTCACATTGTTTGGAAAAAACTGTTGAGCTTACAAAGTTTAGGGCTTTGTTGTTGAGCATCTTTCAATTTGGCCAGCTATACAAGGCATGGGGAAACCTGAGAAAACTGGCTGGATCCTTTCAAAAACTTTTTTTTTTCTTCCAATGTTTAGAAAAAATTTTTTTTTTTCTTTTTTTTTTTTTTGGGGGGGTTTTTCAAGGGGCCCTTCTCCCCATTTACAAAAAATTGGAAAGTAAGGACAGCAAGTGAAAAGCTCTTCTCCTGTGTACTCCGATGTTTTAGCCACCTCAAAACATTCTTCCTGGCTTTTTATCTCTCTCTTGGT
>CAJHQP010009405.1:0-22556 GCA_905132765.1 Moricandia arvensis
AAGAAAACTAAGCATGTCGCGAATAATGCCTAAGGTTTCTTAGTGGAGAGAGTTCCAAGGGTCTAAAATTGTCCCCCCCTTGTCTGCCCCAGATGTGCTTATAGATGCCTCTAGAGTTGGCCGTCTTTCCTTTTCCTCCCCTGATTTGAGTTTATCCTTTTGCGGAGATCTTTCCTTATCTTCTCAAAGTCCATGTATTTCTTGGAACTCCACATTTATCCTCTTCTTCCACTTTTTTTATCCAAGTCAAGTAATCTGTGATTTTACTTGGGCATGTTCACATTTTAAATCATAAGTGGGCTTTCGTCGTGTTTAAGGCCGTTTCAGACCATTTTACGACTTCTACATCTTTACGGTTTTTCTCGGAAAAATTATCGATTTTTTTGATGTACATTTTTCTTGTGTTGTTGGTCCTATGAACTGATACGAACCAATTCATTTACTCGAGGATACGATGCTGTTAAGTTAACTAGTATCATCTTGACATTTTTTAATTTTTATAAGAAAACAAAGTCTTGCTTGTTTTCTTCGGAAAATCTCAACGAAAACTCCTATTGCAACTAAATGAAAGGCATTTCGATCAAGATTCAAAGGAGAACATGAAAATATTTTGAAAAGGATCTCTGATTGTGTGTGTGATGAACACGCCTACAAGACAAGATGAAGTCTTGAACTAGTTGGATGAGGGTCTAATGGAAGAGGGAGACTTGCGTGGGAGAGTAAGAGACTAAATAGACTATAATACTAAGAGATTATGTAACCAGACTTTAGTTTATGAAGAAGAAAGGGGAAACCTCCCCCCCCCATCCAGCTTAGGGAAACAAATCGCCAACTACAATGCTCTATATAGGCTTTACACTTTATAAAAAAATAGAAACACAAATCTAATGGATAGAAATGACTGAATAGAAATGGATGGATAAGATAGAGTCTGGTCTATTGAAATCTTCATGATGATGCCTCATTGGTTGCTTCTCCTTGGTGTCATCCTTATTGGTTAAGCAAAGGCTCCCATGAACCAGCCCACATAAATGTTTAGGTTCATGGTCCAACTTGCTTTCCCTTTACACCTCATGACAACATGTCTTGTTGACCATGCTCTATCTCCTTTCCTTTTCCACAAACGGTCAAACGGTCTGATAAGGTTGCCTGATTACAAGGCAAACCAACGCTCCAAGTTTTCACAGCTTGTGGTCGACCTCGGGTGAAGATGGTATGGTTGTACGGTCGATCGTACATACCGCATGTTCGTACTGCGCCCTATTTTTCACTCCCCTTCCAAACATCTCCAATGGTCGAACCTAAAACCGGTTTGGTTCGCGTTAAATTTGCATGGTCCGTACGGTATGGTTTCGTACCGTCCGTACACATGGCCGACCCTATTTTTGCACCATCACCCAAGTAACTCCAAATGATGTCTAGGTCCCTCATGGACTTGACCCTAACTTTGCACAATCTTCAGGACTCTTCTGGACATCTTTAGACACTCATGAAGCCTTGATAAAGAATCTTTGTAGGTCTTGCCCTAATTGTGCACAAGACCAAAACTCAACCAAACTTCTCATTTGGCTCCATTTCTTTCTTCAAGTCAACAAGAGCCTCATTGGGCGATGTGGGATCCTATTTGGCGACGTTGACAAAGGAGGGGTATTGGGCGACTTTGACAAGGAGAAAGGTGTTTGGCGACATGGAGGTGAGAGGGTGAGCCTATTTGGTGACATGATGGAGAGGAAGGTGGTTTTTTGGCAAGATGGAAGAGAGAATAAGGTACTTGGCGACTTGGGAGGAGAGAAAAAGGTGTTTGGCGACTTGGGAGAGGAGAGAGAAAGTTGTTTGGCAAGATTGAAAAGAGAGAGAAAGAGGCATTGGGAGACATGGAGGAGAGAGAAGGTGTGTGTGGCGACATGGAGGAGAGAGGAAAGGTGTTGGGTGACATTGAAGAGAGAGAGAGAGAGGGTGGTGATGCCTTTCTTTCGTTATCATTCCTCTGTTGATTGTTTCGTAGATTTCAAGAACCAATTCGTTTGTTTTACTCAAGTTTTCTGCAAAGATTTTCTGAAAGTTTTTTTGCGGAAGATTATCTCATAGATTTCTCTATGAGTTTCTTCTGTGGAAACTTTCCATTTTTTTTTATTTTAATTGTTTCATAAAATTCGTCATTTCTCGCAAAAATCCTATGCAAAAACGTTTTTCTGACCTTTTCATCTTTGGATAGAAACTCTTTCATTTCTTGTCCAAGATTAAATATACAAAATTTTTTTCTCATATCCTTATTTAAATAGGGCTGACCTATGTAGTGTAGTTTCTTCGGCATTTCCGACTCATATTTATTTAAGGTACTTTTTCTCGAAATATTTTAGCCATTGATTTTTTCATGATCGATTTTGACCCCAACACTCCTATACACTCCCGCTCCTTTGGTTTGGAAGGTGTATTACATTCTCTGGTCGAAGGGAGACTCTTGAATTACTCAGTTTAATCATGTTAGGGATCTCATTAGGTAATGCCTCTATTACGCTTAATCCAAGGTGTCGTGGGGCCAGCACAACAAGGATTCCTTCAGATGTTTCTTCCATTTGGCCTCTAGAGATTACTCTAAGCATCCTAGCAGCCGCCTCTGTCGGTTCTGTACAGCTAAGGTATTGGACTATAACCTCTTGGAGTTCCTCAATGATTTCATCTCGGGAAGGAATGTGATTGTCTGCTTGGACTTGTTTTTGTAGTATCTGCGATTGGTTGACCTCAGGCCTGCCATGTTGCGGTGTCAGAGTAGGTGAGCTATCCTCTTCTCGTTTTTGATTAATATGATGTTTGGCTCTCCATTTTCTCATCTCTCTGATGTGACAGGATTCACCTTTGGGAGGATTCATAGGGATGGTGTCTCCTATTTGTCACATATTGAGGAGAAGAGTCAAATGCCTTTTCATTCAGGTATGTGCTTCCTCTCTTAGTGTAGCTTTGGTGTAGTGTAGGTTCTCCCAGTACTGGTGGTGTATTTCTTGTTTGTCTAGTGCTTACTCTTTCACCAAAACTCCTTCCATGTCTGTCAACTCTTTGGTGGAAATCATTTGCGGGTTTTCCCCAATCTTTTTGGTCCTTTGATGGCCTGGAGTTGTGCTCTTTACCTTTTAATTTTCCATTAGAACTTCCAGTAGACTAATGGGTTCATGCATAGAGTTTTTTGGTTTACTTTCCTCTTGTGACACATTTGTAGGTCTTGAAGGGCAATGAGTGCTTTTATGGGAGAGGAGGTAGCAGTTTGAGCAGTGATTTTCCAGACGTTCATACTCTATTGTAATATTGATTTCCTCTCCTGACTTATATTCTATTATCTTCTCTTCTGTGAGTGTCTTCAGACTGTTTATTAGGACTTTTACACGTGCTGATGTCTTTGTTAGCTAATGTTTCTCTAACGTACCCAACTCATTGCATATATTACATATCATAGTCTCATGCCAGAAGTGTAACAACAGACCTTTGATGCATATCTAGAATGGTATCGAGTAGGAAAAGGTGTCTGCGATGACTGGTTCCTAACGCTGGAGGATGACCATCCAGTAGTTAAACTTGTATGGTCTAGTTTCATGTACTTTATTGGAGGTCATCTTCCCTTTTAAATCTATATTGGAAGCAACTGTGTCCCAGGTCCAAACCTACTACTCTTACCTGTGTGTTCCATTTCCTTGGTATAGACAGAAGTAGAGCAGATATGGGCTCAATAATCCAGTGTTCTAGGGTTTGGGCTCACTACTCTTCCTTGTGTGTTCCATTTCCTTGGTAGAGAGTCCAGATCCATATGTGTATTCTATTTCCTTGGCAGCCCAGATCCGCTGCTCCTGAGGATTAGTGAGTCTTTCAATATCCCAGGTCCCATACCTGCTCTCCTTCCGTCTGAAGATTCACTACTCTTACATGTGAAGGAGATAGAAAGAGAGAGGGTCTGGGCTCACTACTCTTCCCTGTGAAGGTGATAGAAGGAGATAGGGTCCTGGCTCACTACTCTTCTATGTTTGTTCCATTTCCCTCTCATTGAAAGACTCACTAATCCTCAGGAGCAGCAAAGAGGGAAGAGTAGTAGGCTCGGACCTGGGACACACACGGCTCACTAGTCCAGATCCGCAGCTCCTCAGGATTAGTGAGTCTTCCATGTGTGTTCCAATGAGGGTTAGAGCATTATCTCTGATGAGAGTTGTATTATGCAGTGGTGGCGTTATTATCTTATTGATTTGGGGTTCAACATAGTCAAATGCTAACCCTTTTCCTTTTTCATCTGCAGTAAGGCGTCTATCCATATTAGAGGGATGGAGATCTTACTTGAGGAAAGATGGTTGATGTTGAGGTGAACTATTCTATTGGAGGCGTTCTTTGTGGACTCCTTGTAGATCTTGTATCGTTCGGTAGATCTCAAGTTACTTTACTTGAGATGTTGTGAAGACGACTCTACTAACCGTAGGATAGAGCTCCCAGTATCCAAGAGCTGGTATAGGTCTCAGATTCAAGAGGAAGAAACTAGCTTTGGAGTATCCAGAGGTTTCTTGGAGGATGCTTCATCTAGTATAGGATTAGGGTTGGGAGGTGTTGCTTGTTGTAGGAGACTTGAAAAAAAAATTACCAAATGTGGTAACGTGGTAATGTTGTCACTATCTTCGAAATACTCAAACCTCTCTCTATGTCGACACCTCGGTTGTAGTGTTCTGTCAGGTGCATGGTAGTGCATCTTTCACAGACATGTCTATTCACCGAGCTCTCCTACGAGACGAGTGCCAGATGTTCGGTTTGATCGAGTGTTACTCGGAGAGTTGCTTCTCTGACCCTAATTCGTGCGCCGACAGGTGTTCTGACACTATTCTATTTAGAAAACATGACAGATGTAAGAGTTATACTACCTCGCGTTATCTTCATAGACACCCGGTTCCTTAACTTTTTCAGTTAAAAATTAAAAAACCGTTTCTTTAAGTATTCCGTTAGCTTAGTTTAAGGCCGCGCGGTTCACCGGGGCTTCCTGAATAGGACAGAGTGTGAGGGCATACCCGTTTCCATTAATCTGCTATAGGTCACAACTTCCTTACCTTTCCGGCAACTGGACTTGACAGAGTCATGCTGCGCTATAGCCCGTTTTATCTCTCATCTCATCTCTATGCCTCTCGTTCTTTTCTCTCATATACTGCTCACTCTCTTTCTCTAGCCTGTGTTTCTATTTCTCGCCCTCACTCCCTTTCTCTCTCTCTCTCTCAAAAGTTCAAGTCTATACTACAATATATATATTTGCATAGTATAGTACTTATTTCATCCAGCTGTAAGAAGTTACAAACACCAACTCACGCGCTATAAAGGAGAAATTGGTCACTTTTATAGAAAATATCACATCGATGTTATATGGTTATTTAATGAATTTTCTTTCCTACTATGTACATCTTACGAATCAAGCCTAGTTTAGTTTAGCAGATACAAAAATTTATTGCATTGAAAAAACTACTTGACAATTTGAGAAAAGAATTTACTCGATTCCAAATTTAACCATTACCTGAATTCATAAGAGTGTGTGATTATTTCCCCTATGTTTCATGTATACTTTTTTATTAGGGTAAATTTGTGTAGGTACTTTGTTGGTACTACATAAACAAGAAGTAAACAATAACCGAGCATGAACAAAGATCAAAAGTAGTGTTTTATTGATCAAAAGAACCGGAACTACTATAAGGTGGATGATAAACCCTAGTTCTAGTCGCATAGCTCTAATTTCTTAGTGTAAAATAGTTGAACCCTTGTTCTAAATTTGGGTTCCCCTAATATAGGTGATTCATAGTCGGGCCCTAGGTTAAATACTTTCATATTCTGAAATATAGAAGAATTTCCTTTAAGTAGAAGTTTTTTGTTTTAATCGGAGGCGGAGATGGAGACGGTGTTTGAGCCAAAGAAATCAAAGGTCGACATCCTGCTCAGAAGCATGAATATTTTCTTCCTTGATTATTTTTCCCAAACACACTGGATAATATTTGAACAAAACTTAGGTTCACCCCCTAGGGTGACACACAACTGAACAAAACTTATGTTCACCACCTATAAATTCACCTCATCTTTAGTAACCAACCAAAGTGACACACAGATTAATGAATAAAGAAATATTAAATATTTTTTAGAAAATCAAAATAACTAAAAAAATTAATACTTTTTAGAAAATCAAATCAAAATCAAATTCGAATCCAAACCGTAGATCCTAAACCCAAACCTTGAATCTTAAATCTAAACCCTATACCCTAAATCCTAAACCAAAACCCTAACCGTATACCTTAAACCCAAACCCTAAACCCAAATCCTAATCTCTAAACCTAAATCTTAGACCCTAAACCCAAACCCTAGACCCTAAAATTGAAATCATATACCCAAAATCCAGACTGTAAATCCTAAACTCAAATCTTATACCATAAATATTTGAGTTAATGTTGATTGTGTTCTTTTAGAGTTTAAGGTTAAGATTTAAGATTTAGATTTGAAGTCTAGAGTTTGGGTTTAGGATTTAAGGTTTAGAGTTTTGGTTTAGTGTTTGGATTCATGGTATAAGGTTTGGGTTTAGGATTAGTGTCTAGAGCTTCGGTTTAGAGTATAAAGTTTGGGTTAGGGTCAAGGGTTTGGGTTTAGAGTTTAGGGTTTAGGATTTAGGGTTTAGGGTTTAGAGTTTGGGTTTAGGGTTTAGGGTTTGGATTTATGCTAAGGTTTGGGTTTAGAATTTAGGGTCTAGGGTTAGGTTTAGAGTATAGAGTTTGGGTTAGGGTCTATGGTTTGGGTTTAGGGTTTAGGTTTAAGATTTAGGGTTTGAGTTTAGGGTTTAAAATTTGGGTTTAAGGTATACGGTTTCAATTTGGTTTAGGGTTTGATTTTGATTTTCTATAAAATATTGATTTCTTAAATTATTTTGATTTTTTAAAGAAAATGTTTAATATTTTTTTATTCATTAATCTATGTGGCATTTTGATTAGTTATTAGAAGTGTGATGAATTTAAAGATTCACCCTGAGGGTGAGCATAAGTATTGTTCATAATATTTCCACTGTTTTATTGGGAATTTTAGACACTTTTTCTTGTACAAAAAATGTCACTATAGAGTTCCAATGCTATTTATATTATTTAAAGTTTAATATTAATTATAAGATATATTGATCTTATATCGAAGTACATTGACCTTTATTTTCATTCTGATATACTCATTATTTTATGAATGCCAACCTATGATAGTTGAGTACCTAATTGTACTTATTATCCTTTTGTACTATTTTTTTTGAGTTGAGACTAAATTGAAAGATGTTTATATAAATACCTAGTTAATGACACGGATTCAGACCTGAATTATTGATTTTGGAACATTTATACATTGCGGATTAAAGAACATGTGGAATCTTTTGATTGATCATAACGTATTTATAGAAGTTAATTAGCTACTCCTCTCAAGATCACCGACCAACCTTTCACGCTGACTTGAGGGAAAAAAGGAATCCAAGTATTACAAATTTTCGTCTTCGAAAGAAAAAAGAACCAAAAAAAAAAAAAACCAACCGGCGGGTTGATGCCTTGCTAACACGGATCTTGTTAGCCGTTCTTCAAATTTCAATTTCGTTCTAACAAAGAGATTTCTTCTTCTGACCATCACGTAGCTATATTATTCAGTTTTCTTGGACATTTAAGATCAAACTTTATCTGAACCGGGAGATTAGAGACCTGAAGAACACTTCATCACAGGGTATGATAAGACCCATGTTATGGTCAAAACCAAACTCTTCCTCAGCTAGTCGGAGCAACATTTGAAACTCGGAGTGTTCGAGCCACGAGATGGGAACGATGTACCGACTTCGGTTCGGTCCAACGTAAACCGGAAAATGACCTTTTGGCACGTCTTGTGGAAAACTATCATCTTCTTGATTATAGTAGCAACCATTGACGTTCTTCTTCTTCCCTAGACTCGAGCACCTCTTTAAGATTTGCTTGATCGACGTTGCTTGAGATGACCTCTTTATTGTCATTATTTAAATTTTAATCTTTTCTTCTTTTTTTCTCTCCGAAACTTGGGTTTTGTTTGAAGAAATGTTATGGACGTTAGAGGTACATGGAGAAGTATTTATATGGAGTATGGACAGTTTGGAATGATAATAAATTGAGAAAACAATATATATTAATATGTACAGAGACATACTATGCTTTTATAATTATTTGAGTATAATTATAAAGATAATAATTAATTACCTTTGATTAATTCGGACGTTGAGCACAACAGTTTGAATATATTATAGGTATTATTAAATTTTTATTCAAACATTTACATGTATATTTTAGTTACAAAAACATTAACATGTATATATACATGCATTAGTATAAATGCACAAGACTATACTTGTCAAATTTGATAATTTACTAACAAATCATAATTTTTATTAATATAATTAAAAGATCATAATTAGGTTTTCTATGACGTTAAAAACTTTACGGACTATTATAACTCGACGTAGGTGTATCGTATATATTATTTTTCACAACAACGACTAACAGTTAGAAACACATGCATGCAGTGATTAAAATTCGGATAAGGAAACACTCGTATGCAAATAAAATCAATGAAAACACACGTATACGGATAAAATCAACGAAACACACACGTAAACACGTATATTTTGGTATAACATTTATAAATTTAATTAACTAGTGATGATATCCCAAATATTAGTCATGTGACATTATAAGCATATACACGGATCCAAGTTCAAGTATCACTGACATACAATAACCGAAAGCAATCATGTTTATCACGTAAATCTAGATTTAACCCTATTTATTGGGATTATATAAAGCCAAATGTCCTGTTTGGATTCAAATTAGGACATCTAGATTTCCTGTTCTTGTGAAAACAAAATCATGTGGGATGTAGGAGGCAATGACAAATACTCTTGAAGAGAGAGCCAACAAGGACGCGAGAGAGATGCAATTAAAATTGTGAAAGAGTGTACGCAGAAAAAAAATTGGGTAGGGACTATGACATTGCCCTACAATGTCTCCTATTTGCCTTTACATACTTAGACACAATGTTACAAACGAATGTCTATTTTGTTTCCTTTACCTCTAATATCATATACATCATATAAATGAGACCATGGCTTGTTATTTATCTTTATAGATATGAATGTTTATAATAACGGACGAAATTAGAGTCTTTGTAAGCCCTACCTTAAGGACGTACTTTCGGCGATATATATATATATAAGGATTCCTCGACAAAAAAAGATATCGTAAAACCTTTGTCTTTGTTTCTCATACGTACAACGTGCATTTCGCAGCAAATTTATTAAGTTGTTTTCTAACAACTGGCCATTATTGAAACATACACAAACGCCCATTTCTCTCAATGAAAACATAGAGAGGAACATGTTTTTTTTCTAACGATGTCTTCTAGATCCAAGACAAAACCATAAATTTTTGAAGTTACCATTTAATATAAATAAATTTAAAAAATAACATTTGCTCAGGGTAGACCCTAAGTTTTTCAAAGGTAAACAACACCACTAAAAGCATTCTTGTGGTAAACTTATGGTTTATTTGGTTATTCTATTAGCTTTTGCTGATTGTCATTTAATCATTAGTAGTTGTGTGTGTACCATTTTGTTTTTTTGTTGTTTAGTCATTTCCATTTTGCTACACTCATTATTTATAAATTCTCTATAAAAATGCTTAATAAATTTCACATATTTTTGAAAATGAAGTAAATAATTTTTTTTAAATTTGCAACCAAACCAAAAAAAAAATCTTTACAAAGAAAAACTTGCAAAGATGCTGAATAATTTATGTACCGTATAATGATTTTGTTTAATACCGATATTTGTTTAAGACATTTATGAAGAAGTGACTGAAATTACACTACAGTTTTTTACTTTAAAATACCTAAAACCCCAATTTTTATATTGTTTTATAGAAGAAATAATCAATGGATTTATGTAGGTCACTTTTGTTTAAATCAAATAAGAAATAGTATTGTTTATAGTTACGCCAAAATCTATGCGTATACTGAATACTCTTGTGATTACAATCATTTGGTTAAATCAATTGACATTATTTTTCTGGATAATACATATGTAAGATGGTAAGCATAAAGGATTTATGTCCCCATGTGAGAACTAGAACAATGGTTTAGGCACGAACCAAATCTTTTGTTTTATTATGAAATCTATTCTCGAACTTGATGCCTTGTGTTAACGTACTTCTTCCCCGTCCTTAATCATTTTCTTAACCGAAAACAACTTTTCATCTCTATCTCTTTGTTTTTTTTCTTACTTTTTAATATGATCGTAATATCAATCATCAAGTCTTAGTTTTCATCTTTATGTTAAAACGATCTCCGTATGTCAATCTATAACAACAATCAAATTAAATTCCTTCTGCTAATCCTATTTAATTTTTATTAACATATGAAGAATAAAACTATAGAATAGCGTTCTAAAAAAATAATGATTTCCACAGATTGTGATGATTATCATGAGTTTTAGTCCATAATTTCTTCAATAAATTAATGTATGAGTCGAAGGTTTTTACCATTGACAGCATTTATGGTTTTCAAATGTAAATTTACTATATACATATACAATGAACATGTCTTTTTTTAGCATGTTAAAAATATATTTAAACAAAAGATACTCCTAGTAGTTACTAAACCCAGATTTTTATGTACGATATTCTTGTCCATTAAGAAAACCCTTTGTCGAAAAAGCTATTCTTGTCCATTAAAAGATAATATTTTCATGACGATTTTGATCAATATGGTGTATTTACTAGCTAGATTTCTCGCTTTAGAGTTAGGTATTAAGTACAAAAACAACATATAAAATAGATAAAATCTTTAGAAATTGAAACAAAAACAACAAAAGAACAAACAAAATAAAACAATAAGTCAAAAGGATGGGTGGTGTAGAATCAAAGGGTGGACAGATGATGGTGGCACAGTGACATTTGGCTGATTACAGGCGGGGGGCACTTGTTGTGGTTATAACTCGGGGCCACTATCAATTCACTCTTCCTTGACATCAACCGAAATCCCAACAACCTTCTTTTGTTTGAAATTATCTTCTGATTTTATTTTCTCTGATTCATATTAAAACAGTATCATTAAGAAAACTTATCGTCAAAACTTTCACATCGGAGCTTAGATAAGATAATCCTAGTATCATATATATATATATATATATATATATATATATATATATATATATATTCTCTGATTCATATTAATTAAAACAGTATCATTAAGAAAACTAATCGTCAAAACTTTCGCATCAGAGCTTATATAAGATATAATACTAGTATTATATATATATATATATATATATATGCCGAATTGTTCCTAAGTATGATTTAATGAAATATTGATTTAGAACCTAATTTTCTTAAAAAATAACACAAATATTATTAATTGATTAAAAGGATTATTAAAACTACAATAAAATACTTTACCTCCTAAAATAGGAGAGGTAAACTGTAGGCGATTAGTTTTCTTTTTTTTTTTACATAACTCATGAAGCTAATTAGAAAGTCTAAACACACATTGACCAGCGCATACCGAATTCAATCTAAGGCCAATAATATCTGATAGTGAGATTCTATATAGACAATTACTTTTAAAAAATAATCATTCTAAAACATGTTATAAACCTATATCTAATATTAAGAATATGAAGCAATATCCTCAAAGCAAAATAGTTTTTATTAAAATTCTACCAGCTTAACATTTAAATATAAGAACCAATGTACATTCAATATGAATCATGAAAATTATGGTGTAGGATAACTCTTGAGAACAAAATGGATACAAAATCAGATAATACAATTATCGTGTCACTGGTCAGTGACATGTTGAACATTGTTTTTGGTCACTACTATCTTATCCTGACTTCCAACTTGGAAGTAACATGTTCTATATATCAGTTTAAATTTCTGCAACTAAACACTGTTATAACTTAGAAGAATCTCTTAAAAGTTAGTAAAACTCCTAGACCCACCAACTAACAAAAGAGGAAAAGTCAGACATGTGATGTTCAACATGTACCTCTGCAAAAAAATTAACCAAAAAATGTTAATGAAAAGGAAACAAGAAGAAGACAAAATATTAGAAAAAGCAGAGCCAAAAGATATGAGAAGAGGCTTAAGAGTGAGGGACCACTGTCTTGAAACCATAAAAGTCACCCATGTGGCTACTATCCAAAACCTAAAACACCACCAGCAACACCAACTAAGCAAAGAGTGCCATAACACAAATGCAGACATATATTCCTCACCATCCAATATGAGCCACCAATTTGATTTTTTGTTCTCTTCCTTAGATAACCTAAAGTGGGGAAGTTAATTTCCCATGTTCTATGGCACAAAAACAGCAAGGATTTTAACATCTTTGTCTTTACAAGTCACATGTGACTATTTTGAAATTTTGAGCTTCACTAAATTTCGAGCCTGATAAATTTCATTGTCACAAGTCCTTACCATTGGGAAGTAAATGTGTGCTTCTTTTAACATAGAAAAAAAACTAAAAAAGAAAAGTACAAATGCCTAAAATCTATGCCTACAGTTGTGTTCTACTGAATGAAAATAATAATATAGGATAAGAGGACCTTTTTGTCGATGACAAGAAGATGAGTTACATATAGAAGAGAAAGAGAAAATACTTGTTTTCGAGGTCGTGTTTCATGAAGAATTCATCCTTACTTCCTTGCTTCCTCCATTGCTTCCTCTACTATGCAGAGAAGACATGAAAGATACAGAGTTTTACCCTGAGATTACTTAGTCAGAGAGCATCATGCATCCAAACAAATCATTTAGACCCTGCAACTAAAATTTTCAGTTTAACTCATGGTTTTCACACATTAAATAACCTGTGATGCTTATGTTTGAGATATAAAAGTTGTTGCATAAAGCTTGCAGAAAATGTACAGTACATTTAGACTATTTTGATTTTGGATATGACCATATCAAGATCATTTTATTTTGGATAAGGCTAACACATGGTCATCATACTCAATAGACATCCTAAATGTACTAACGTATGGCAAGAGAATATTTGAGGTAGAAAAAATAAGCTGAGCTAATGCATATGAATTTTAAAGGTCACATAAAACCATGTTGGCAATAAAATCGTCTTTTTTATACATGTCTTGACCGTTAGAAAAAGTGTCCAAATATTAAAATATCTCTACATTGACATATACGAAGTGTACCATACAAAAAATCCTAGCCAACTTCTCTATGTTGTTAACATTCATAGCCAAAGGAAAACTAAAACTCTTCAAGTTGCCAATCTACCATGATCAATTGTATTTTGTAGCTCATATGCATCTGAGGACTTCAAAAACCAATGCAAACCGGATAATCTTTGCTGTCTCCTTTCTTCAACTCATAGTACGTTCGATTAGCAACTAATGCAACATTATAATGAAGATAGTTATTATGCGTAATTAAGTAATAGTGACTGCTTCACTAGACATTAGAAAAAAATGCACCTAATATGTAAGTTAAATCCATCTGGGAGGTACGAAATGTGAACAGCTGGGTAATAACACATATGGGAGAGGAAACTCTCAAAAGGGTTAGGGAAGACAACCTCACTTTAAGACTCAGTCTTGACAGGTATGTTGGGAGGCATAGGACCACTATAAAATCTTGGGCTAAGGTTTAACATGTAAGACGTGGAAGAAGTTCAATAGATCCTAAGAGATGTATATACATAACTTACTCCATGGAGATTCACAATCACAAAAAGGCACTAACAATTTGAACTCCTTTAAATAGACATAGGAATGGAAGAAAATGGTGGTATTGATTCTATAGTTCTCCCCAACCACACTCACACAATGTAATAGAAGGTGAAACAACCACTCTAGTAGGGTTCTTGAAACTTGAATACAAGTGGAAGATGACCTTTGTATAACTGGATATCAAAATAATCTTGTTTGTTATTGTAACATCTCGATATCTGGCATATGTAAAAAGGCTTAAGAAAATTGATTTGGCTACTTATATCACCAAAGTTGACTTACCTTTTCCATCACAGATTTGTTTTGAACTCTAGGGTTGAACGTGCTTATGCTGGAGTAGTGAAAGAATGGGTGACCTATCATGAAGTGATTCGTGATACCGTGTGAGTGAAGCCAAAACACGGGAAAATGTCAGGTGGTGATTGCAGGGTCAGTAAATAAGACTTTCAAACCTTCCGAAATTAACGCACGGTCATCATACGGGATGAGGCCCATAGGCCGAGAGAGAGGTCGTGGAAAGGCTATAGCCGTGGGCTGTCGAGGCGTTATAAGTGATATAAGAGCTGGTTAGCCATCTCGGTTCTGACCGGAGAGGCGTCTTGAGACCTGATGTGGTGCGCAACGAGGACATTGTGCTCTGTGAGTGGGGTGAATTGTAACATCCCAATTTCTGATAAATGTAGAAAGGCTTAAGAGAATTGATTTGGCTACCTATGTCACCAAAGCTGACTTACCTTTTTCGTCACATATCCATTTAAAACTCCAGGGTTAAGCGTGCTTGGACTGGAGTAGTGAAAGGACGGGTGATTTATAGAGAATTGATTCACGATAACGTCCAAGCGAGGCCAAAACACGGTGAAATGTCGGGTGGTGATTGCAGGGTCAGTAAACATGATTTTCATGCCTTCTGAAATTAATGCATGGCTGTTGGACGGGATGGGGCCCACCGGCCGAGAGAGCGGGCATGAGAGGCCCATTAGCTGTGGACGGTCTGAGCGTTACAGTTATGCTCAATGAGCCAGAGTTATTATACAAGATGAAGACCTCATAGATCGATCATAAGTTCCTACAATATAGGAGATAAACATATCTTTGAGTCTATCAATAATACAATAGTTATAATCTACTTTTTTCTAGGACCTTCCTCTTGAATAGTCCCCATAAGTTGAAGTATGGAGATTCGTAATACTCAACTTGGATGATAATTCTTCAAACTTCACCTGACATGTGACTTTGTGAGAATGTCTGAAATCTGAGAGTAGGTCGTAATGTGAAAGGTTTCAATGAGGCCATCACACACAGAATCCCGTAGTGAGTGACAGTCGGACTCAAGATGCTTTGTGTGTTCATGGGAAACCGAGTTCACAACAATGTGAATGGCTGCATTATTTTCTCAGAAGAAACGAGATGGATTATGTTTGATACCCAATCCTTCAAAAAGATGACGCAACCATTTAATCTTCTGAACTGCTGCAGCTATTTTCTATATTCAACTTTTACTGAAGAGTGAGAAACTGTGTCTTGTTTCTTTGTTTTCCAGGAAATAGGAGAGCGCCAAGCATAACAACCTAGACCCTCAAGGAACCTCAAGTAAGAGGACATGAATTCCAGTCTGAATTGCAGTAGACAGTAAGAGATAGGTCCATATTAGAAGAGAGTAAAATGCCTTGACCCTGAGAGCTCTTTAAATATCGCCCCACGTGATTAGCTGCAACGAGATGGGCTTCCTCTCATGCCTGCATAAACTGAGTGAGAATGTTATACCGTAACTCAACTCTGATCTTGTGTGGTTGAGGTAAATTAATCAACCAACCAACAAGATGGCGGTACTGTTTTAGATCAGTAAGAAGATGACTCTCAACTTTGGCGAGTTCATGTCCTTGTTCCAGTGGTGTTGCTATGGGTTCGCAACCAAAATTCTCTGTCTCTGAGGTTATATTGAGCGCATACTTTCATTGAGTAATAAAATATTCTTCCGAGCCACGACTTACCTCGAATCCAAGGAAGGATTTATTTTCCCCAAGTATTTCATAGAGAAACACCGACTCAAACAATCTTTAAAATTTTGCAGCATGTAATTGTTGTTGCCTTAATCAAAAGATCATCGACGTATATCAAGACATGCATCTCAATGTCATCTTTCATATAATAGAATAATGAATAGTCATCATAGGACTGGAAGAACCCAAACTTAAGCAATGGTCTGATAATTTTTTAAACCAACAATGTGGTGCTTGTTTCAGACCACAAAGAGATTTTCTAAGTCAACATATTTTCCATGGATGTGAATGACGAAAACCAGGAGGAAGTTTCATATATACTTCCTCTTCTAAATCCACTTGTAGAGAAGCATTATTGACGTCCATTTGATAAACTTCCCAATTATTTTCTTCAACAAACTCGTAGGAGAGCACTAATTGTTGTGATTTTTATAACCGGAGCAAACATTTCTTTATAGTCTTCATCTTCAACCTGTTTACTTCCATTGACGATAAATCTCACTTTATGCCGTAAGACCGTTCCATTAGCATTATATTTTATTTTATAGACTCATTGACTGCCGATTCCTTCTTTTCCCAGAGGCAGTGTTACAATGTCACATGTATGTTTTGTTTCGAGTGCATCAAATTTTGTGATCATGGCATCATTCCAAACCTTTTGTTGAACTGCTTCTTTGAAATGCTTAGGTTTGACTCCAACGTTGTTTATGCAAGGAAAGCTTGATGGCTTAGGGAGAATTTAGGATCGAAAGTAAAGTTTGATAGAGGGTATAATGTATTACTTGGAACCTTAGTGGAGGACTCATTCGAAGAGGCTGAAGAGTGATGGGTATTATTTGAAGTTTTAGTGTTGTATGTAACAAAGTATTTTAGGCAAACTGAAGGAACACACTCTCGTTGCCCGCGTCCAAGTGTATCCGATATTGGAGCTGTGGATGTATCAGTCGCAGAAGAATCCAACGTTATCTTAGTCACTTCTTATGAATCAGCATCGAGTGGAAATTATGCAGTAGAATTTGGAGGAGATGGTTGGTTCAAAATCATATTTGCAGTATCCTGGAACTAAGCTGGTGTATCAGTTGGATGCTCATTAGAGTTCTCCATGTCGTGAACAACCACTATGATATTCCAATATACATCATACTGTAATGGAGTAGACAAAAGTGATATGACTGCTAACTTCTCAGCAAAAGGAAAGAAATTTTTACGGAAAACGACATCTCGTGAGATGACAAATTGTTTACGCTCCACATCGAAAACTTCCCAGCCTTTCTTCACAAGTGCATAACCCATAAACACGCACAAGCGACTCCTTGAAGTGAATTTTATATTTAGTATGTGAAGGTTTATGTACATAGCAAGCCAAACCAAATACTTTGGGCTGGTTGTAATCCAGTTTGTGACGGTGTTGGATCTCATATGCAGAAAGGCAGTTACGAAGGTTAGGCGGGGTTCGTTTAAGCCAATAAGTTGCTGTAAGAATATCTTCACCCCAAAAATGGATAGGTAAGGATGCATGAAACAGCAGTGCGCGAGCGACATTAAGACTGTGCCAATGTTTTCTTTTAACTCGACCATTTTGTTGAGGTGTTGCAACACAAGAAGTCTAGTGTATTATTCACAGTTCACAAAATTGAGTGTACATAAACATGAAGTCAGTTCCATTGTTTCTTCAAATCGTTTTTACTGATTTACCAAACTGCATATGGTATAAAGTCTTGAGGATGGTCTAAAATTCTGATTTTTCCAGCATCAAGCAAGTCCAAACTGCTCGTGAATATTCATAACAATAGTAAGAAAATAACTGATTCACATGATGAAGCAACTTGATATTATCTCCAAACATCACAATGAATAAGAATAAAAGAATCTTTCGTTTTATTATTGCTATCAAACAACACTTCTCTAGTCTTTTTTAGCTCTAAAGCATACATCACACTGAAGAGAACTAACATAACTAGAATGAGACACCATAGGTAAACCAGAAAGCATAAAAAACTAGGATGACACAACCGCTTATCCCATAGAGCTTCATCTACAGAGGCGTTGGCATTATGTATATTTTTTGTAGCGACATCAATTATATAATATACTCCATCACCCTTCACCATTTCTCATCAAAGTTCTCTAAAAACGATCCTGTAAAATACAAATGTATCAGTAAATATTGCAAAACATCCCTTTTCAATATTATTGAAATCTGATATTAGAGTACCTTTTAGTGATGAGACAAGCAACATATTAGTCAACGAGACTTTGTTGGATAAGGGAAACACGCCCATGAAGACGGTTGATATTGCTCAAATTACTCTAGAGCAATTTTCTCTCTCAAATAAGAAGCTCATTTGTAGTACTTAGGCATTGTATTCACATGGAGCGTGGGCACACAATATAATAGAGATATTAAGATTAAACAGTAAATAGTAGTAGAAAAGTAAGCAGTTGGTTGTAAACGATATGATTTCAGGCAATATAATTATGATGTATAGATGTTACGGGTGTGTGATGAACCGTCCTAGAACTCGAATGCAATTGTAAGATATCTAGCTCTCGTTATGATTCTAATCAAATGACTAAGTCTTTGTTTAGTTGGCGCATGCGAATAAGGAGCGAGCGTCGATCGATATTATGGAAACAATGTTGATCGATGCTACCTTAGGCAAGCACTAACATCATAATCGATATGTTCACTAAGTTAATCTAGACAAGTTCTCGAATGTACCTAACAACCTACCTCACCATAATTAATGTCAGGTAATGAATCTACTGTCGTAGTTGTCATCCTAAATTGATGGTTTTAGTAAGCTACTCTAGAACACAAGCAATAAGTCTTCTGATGAAGGATCCTTAATAGATTCACCCTATCAGTTCTATATCTCAACAATCTAATAAAACACTAAACCTAACAAGAGAAACTACTCAAACATAATTATGCAAAGCATAACAGTAATCTGAATAGAATGCATAAACATAATAAGGTAAGGAAACAATGGAGTTTCAATATAAACCTCTGAAAGAATCTTGATCATCTCTCCAAAACAAATAACTAAAAATCTTCTAAGAAAGGTTGAATAGTTTGTGGGTGGTCTAGGTGGTGTGTTGCCTAAACAATGGCAAAACATCTAAATACTAGAACAAAGTCGGCCAGGGGTAGTCTTGTAATTATGTAGATCATATAGACTTGAGTCGGTCTTCACTTTAAGTCAGCCCGTCTACCCGCGAGGGTGTCGAGCGACACCAAGGAGGTAGTGCCGATTGATACTCTTCCTAAATCTTGACTATGACTTCTGATGTCTTCAGCAGCTACGAGTTTTCTCATCATTAAGCTCCAAAGTGCTCCATAATCTCCACATTGCTCCAAAACATACATGAACCTGAAAATACTCTAAAATAGACTCCAAACACATATAATAAACTCTAAAAGCATATATACTATGGTGAAAACTGCTAAAATTCATAGTATATCAACAGCAAAAGTGTTGCTTTTGTCTCTGCAAAACCGATTAAGCATGGCAGAATAAGGACAAGGTTAACCAAGAGAGATCTATCACCAGTCATGTAATGTGAGGCTCATGTATCAAGTATAGCATTACCATATGTTTTCTTACTAGAAAGCTTGTCACTAGTGTTCGATTTTTATTGGATCATCTGAGAAATCACTTTCAATTGATTTTCTGTCAGTTCTTGAAAGACATATGAGTTAGTGCTAGTGGCGTGTGCAACTGATGCTTCTGCTCTGCCACGTCCACGTCCAATACAACTTTGACGTGAGCTTTGTGTGTTGCACTTTGTCCACCAATTCGAATATCCTACAATCTGTAGTAACCCTTCTTTTCATGGAAGTTGCATATGCAATGCAAACATGGCATGAATCAATCTCTTGATCTTAGAATTGTAACATGTCTTGAAGGCGTAGAAGAAGCCTTTGTTTGATGGTTGCTGTGAGTCACAAGTCCGAGAGCATATTTCTCTTGCTCATGACTCTGTGAGGATGTGATACGTTGTTCCTCATGAATCACTTTTAGAGTAAACTTCTCCGAGTGTTGGTAGCGGATTAAGCCCGATGATGGTTGTACAAAGGCTGCCAAATTTGACATCATCGTGACCTAACTTAAATTCATGTATTGTTTTCATCTCTTTCTTTTGTCAATATTTGTGTTGCTCCACAGGTGCAAGGAGGTGCAGGTCCGTGAAGTGCGTATTCTTCCCACAAAGAGCTCAATCCACCAAAGTATTCCAAAAGGGATTGGCAATCTTGTCGACATTTTGCAATTTGACCTTAAGTTGATGTAGACATACTTTATTGTGAACAGAGAATCATTGTTTTAGGTCATTCACAGTTGAAATACATTGGGATGAAGATTACTGTTGACCTAAATTAAGGTTCAATAGATACTCGAATCCATCTGATGATCATTCAGTTAATTGTCATCCAGTTCTCGTAGTTGACATTGTCTGGCGCTAGTTTTTATTGTGCCACTGATGAAGCCAATTTTACGCTTAGCTTGTAGCGTATTCAACATCTCGATTACCCATTCGTCGTAGTTGTCACCGGTGAGCAGAACAAAAGTTATAAATGCTCTTGGGTTTTCAGAACTTGACAACATGTAAGGAGAGATAACAATGACAGGTGTTTCCATCTTCTCTCCAGCAGATGCGGAAGTCATCGATGATGATGTTTCCATCGATTTTTATTTTTAAAAATACAACAATTGTGCTTATCTCGGCGTTAACTCAGCTATGAAGCACGGGGACGTCAAATTGATTGACGTATCCGTACCGGAGACGTTTCCGGTACGGGGACACTCTGGGGACGGCACGGGGACGGTCGGAGACGGCAACAGTTAATTATGCAACGCTTCAGAAAAAAATTGCTTGAATATTATCCTTTCTTAAGTTTGTTCACTTAGTTTTCATCCAAATAAAAAATAAAAATAGAAGCTTAAGCTTGATTTCGAATTTATAATCTTCTTTCTAATCTTTTTAGTTTATAAACTTTTTATTAGATAGCATTTACAGTGATATTTTTTATTTTTTTCAGTATATAAATATACATATATATATTTTTATTGATATATATGTGCCGTACCCGTACCCTTAATTTTTTAGTTTTCCCGTTTCCCGTCCCCGCTTCCGTACCCGTATCTGTCCCCGTATCCGTCTCGGTGCAACATAGTAACTCAGCCTAAGATTTAATTGAGGAACTTAGTAGGCTTTGATATCATGTATAATTTGATACCAAAACAATCTTGTTTATTATGCTCAGTGAGCTAGAATATTTATATAAGATGAGCACCTCATAGATCGATCCTAAGTTTCTACAATGTAGGAGAAACATATTGACTCTATATATAAGATAATAGTTATCATCTAATGTCTTCTAGAACCTTCCTTCCCAATAACCTTCCTTATAACCACACTAGGATCCTCATTTGTAGCTCCACATACATAGACATGGTTGATGAGAGAACAAAACAACCAAAGATATTTCAAACATCTACAAAGATCGCAACTATATGGTAACTTAGGAATATAGAAAGAAAATATATAAAAAACTCACTCTTTATCTTTGTTTCCGTGAATAAAAGCAATCTATAAGCCATAATAAATTTGACAGGCTCTATAACCCATGGTATAGTTACAGAGAAAAGTTACAAAAAATGTTTACTAGATGGTTTCATGCGCCATGCGCAGAAATAATAATGGTTTCATGCGCCAGCGCAGAAATAATAACTTAAAATTATTTTATTTTTAGTATATTTTTATTTAAAGTTCATTAATTTTGAGAATGTATAAAGTAGCTTTATTTATTTTAATTTTCTAATTTGATTTTATTTTTAAAATGCGCAGAAATGTGTATTTTTATAGTATTTTATTTTTTAAAAATAAATTTAATATTTTTTTGTTTTATTGGTTTTAGTTAAAAAGATTTAACTTCTAGAAGATACTTGTTAAACCTAATGAATCGAATGCTAATATAATTCAATAATTTAGAAATGTGATTATTTTTGTCTTTACATTGAATAATAAAATTAAATATAGTTTTACTTATATAACTATCAACAAAAAAATATAAACTTTATCTTTGATATTATATAAAAATTCTTTAAATGTCTAAAATTCTTGTCAAAATGTAACTATTTATAATAATTGATCATGTTACAATAATCTTAACATCATGTAATAACTTCTGAAAATAATATTATAATATTTATAAAAATATGGTAGTCACACAATATCTTATTATAATTTTATCATTTATAGATGTTTCCATCAGAAAACATAATAAAATAAATTATTTATTTTTATTAACTTTGTCAATGTATAATTTTACAATAAATTTATCTAAAATTTATGTTTATATTTTTTTAGTTATGGTAACTACCATATATTTATTGTTTTATATTTGAATTTCTATATGTCATAATTATGTTAAGCCATGTTATAATTACATAGGATCTATATCATCATTTTTAATAAGATATGTCATCATTTATTTGTTAAAATAATTGTGGTGATTACACTTGTCAAATTCAAATCACTTATCAATGTCTAAGGGATCTGAAAGAAAGAACAATGGAGTAATAAGCTTTACAACAATCCGAAAGATATTCTCTTCTGTATTTTCAAGAAAAGAAAAAATGATTGCAAGACAATGCATGCGAAGATAAAAGCAAAATTTCAGAGGTTGGATGCACTTAAACCCATAACTGTAAGCTCAAGGTGTAAGCTTGTCGGGTTCGAGTGAGTTGCACATTTTGACTAATGTGTAACGCTCTGTT